>PYHW01010631.1:2040566-2067416 GCA_013186435.1 Turdus rufiventris | reverse complement strand
AGCAACTTCCAATGGGAAGCAGTAATTTTATCAGTCACACAGTGGGACTCAATGGGCCATTAGCAGAAAATGACTCGCTGGAGGAAGGATGAGTTGTGAAAAGATGAAGAACAATGCCCCGCCTGGTTTTAATGGATGGCCCATTAGCAGAATATCTCCCACGGAGATAAGGATCACTGCCCACACCCTCAACAGATGGTGATAGCATAGATACCTTTTATCACACTCTGTATTGCAACCCAAGACAGTTGCCAACATCCAGGCGTACTGGTTATAATCAGGTGCGGTTTATATATGGACAATGAACGAAAAGTTGCCGACACCTGGAAGTGCGGCTTATAATCAGGTGTGGCTTATAATAATGAAATTACTGTACATTGCATCCTCTCAAATTTTTACATGAAACACTCAGAAAACTGCTGTGAATTATTGTGCTTTGAAAGTGAGTCGACAGACTAGCAACAATAAAAATACACAGAAATTAACAATTTTTTGTTATCATTTGGTCTGCAGTGTTTACGCAACTAGCTTTTAATTACACTTCAAGGTATTTCACATGAAGAGACAAGCCTTAGTAATAGAAACTCACTGTGTTTTTTATTAATTTTTTGATTATTTGAATGGTGGCATTGCACAGCTTTGTCAGATTTTAAAAGGCATATTAATATTGCCTTCATAAAGAAAATAAGTAGGTCAGTTTGTTTGTTTTCAACATGACAATAGAATGATCCATTATATAGAAAATTTCAGAACACTAAGTTATTCTATGGAGGAAAAATACATAAGAATCCATTCTCTAGATTAGGTCAATAAAATACAGTGTACAGTTATGCTGTCCAATACACAGGACAGTGGAAAAACTATCCAATTTTCCCATTGTCTATTATGAGTGTACATAAAGGGTGGGAATTAAGACCTTGATCACTTCAAGTGCTTTGGATAAAAAGCTTGATGCCAATCATTCACTGTATTCTCTTATGAAGTGTAGGTCTTGACAGTGATTTAATGTTGATTTTGTAAGTACAGTAATTTCACAATTACAATCTACACCTGATTGTAAGCTGCAGGTCCGGGTGTCAGCAACGCTTAGGTCTTCGTCAATATATAAGCTGCACCTGATTATAAGCCGCACTTTCATTTGCAGCGAACGTTCACAAAGTTGCCAATTAGTAACAGAATCGCGGGATAGCAGGGTTTACTGGCAGGTGCTGACCTTGGAAACATTATTTCCAAGGGAAAAAAAGATACAGAAAATAGCTGTGGCAGTGTACCCTGCAAGTTTTATTAACAAGCGGAAAAAGATACAAACAATAGTGTGGCCATTTTGAAAGTGTTTCCAACGGATCCGTGTTGCCTTTGAACAGCCGCTCAGCCGCGCAGCCAGGCAGCTGCTCAGGTGGGTGGAGAGCCACTCAGCCGCTTGGGCAGGCAGCCACTCAGGCGGGCAGGCAGGGAGCCACTCGGGTAGGCGGGCAGGTGGGGAGCCACTCAGCCACGCAGCTGCACAAGACTGAAAACACAAAAGAAAAAAAAAAAAAAAATATTATGAGCTCAGATCGGCAGTACCGCCCCGTCATGGGGGGTGGTGTGGGCTCCAGCTCAGCTCGGGGCTGCTGCGGGCTCTCACTTCTGAGTTGGAAAATTTTTGAAAATTGTTCATATATTGGCCGCTCCAGAGTACAAGCCGCACTTCTGGGTACAGACCAAAACTTTAGTCAAAATTGTGTGGCTTATAATCGTGAAATTACTGTACTAAGAATGAAGAAACTCTTGTAACTATTGCAATTTTCTGACTTTTTTGTGTGCATAACTACATTTGTATGTATGCTATACATTGACATGGAATAATAATTATTATCATCTTCTTTTCACTTATCTTGAAAAAATAGTCAAGACAACATCCAAGAAGCCAACTCTTCAAAGTGTGATGTTTCTCAAGTTCAAGGTTGAAAGAGGTTGCATTTTAAGTCATTCCCAAATTTAACTCCACAGAAGTATTTTGCACACTATATTGATTTTGTTTCCAATTACAATAATGATAACTCAAAAATCACATGTCAACATTCTAAAGGAGATTTAAACTGCCGTTGCAAAAAGGCCTTTCATGGTTGTCCAACAGTCTTGGACAGGAAACTTCTTGAAAAACAGACACTTGAGTAAAAGACTCCACAAACAATAAACAAACAAAAAAATGCACAAAGAGCAATAAAATTAGAGTAATTTCACAACTGCAAGGTGAACCCTTTTGACTAAAATTTCCCCCCGAACCCAGAAGTGCGCCTTATAGTCCGGTGCACCTTATATGATCTACAAAGTTCGGAAATTTGTCTACCTGGAAGTGTGAGTCGTGAGCCGAGCCATGAGGGGGGGCGGCCACCGGGCAGCCCCCAGCCAGTAAGGAGCCGCGCGGGGTGGGCGGGACCAAGCAGCCCCTGGCCAGCAAGAGCCACGTGGGGAGGGAGGGAATGGGAGGCCCTGCCCCGAGCGGGCCGCCCCCGAGCCAAGGGCAGCCCCAGCCCAGGGCAGCCCCGCCCCATGCTTCTCCCAACTGCGGGCGGCCCTGAGCCACCCTGAACCTCAGCAACCCCGAGGTGTGAGCCGTGATCGCCTCGAACCGCGGCAGCCGTGAATTGCGGCTGCCCCAAGCCTCGCCTCACCAGCCAGGGGTGGGTGGGAGTGCCAGGGCCCCACGCACGGGGAGGACACCTGGGGCTGCGTTTAAAGGCTACACCGATCTTTGAAAAATGTTTGCAAATTGAGCACATGCCAGTAAACCCGCGATGGCACGATTCTATTACTAATTCATTACTTTGTTGCGCGTCATGTGCTCCTCGCTGCAAAAGAAAAATGCTCCTTATAGTCCGGTGCGCCTAATATGATCTACAAAGTTGCAAAATTTACCGACTCCCGGGGGGTGCGCCTTATAGTCCGGTGCACTTAATGGTCGTGAAATTACTGTACAGTATTTCAGCATGAACATGTATGTACATTATTCTAAATTTTCTGCAATTTCATTGGAACAGAATTTCATATGCACAGTAAAAAAAATAGGTAATGTTGTTTGGCTGTCACTTTTCAAATTTCTATTCACTTTTATGTAAGAAAAAAAAAGGTGCAAGATGGAAAACAATATGTTTTAAAAAAAAATCTTAGTATCCCCCTCACAAAAAACTCTTGACAAAAATCACCAAGAACTATTATGCATAGTAGATGAAGTTCCAAGGATTAAGGGTTCATTAACTGCTACTGATAACAAGTGTATTTTTTGCATCACAGTTGTATTTCTGTTCTTTTTCAAAGCATCCAGACATTTGACCTTGGTTTTCAAATGATCATTTGAGTGTCAAAAGAAACACTTAGAAAAAAGTCAGAAATAATGACCATCACGAACACATCTTACCTCAGTGAGAAAAGTGATATAAAATGTGACTAATTAAAGACATTTATCATCTTTCTGTTCTCTCCTTTTTTCGCCCTTAACTACAATACAATTATTTTAGTGATTGATGTCTTTAAATTCATGTGTTTAATTTAGTCATATGACTAAAGATGAGTTAAGTACTTAGTGGATAAAAACATTTCACTGAATTTTAGAATATTATCATGTGATAAATCATATTCATTCTTTTAACTCTTGTAATGCTTGTCAAATTTGTAAATGAAATTTTCTCTGGAAATACCTCTTTCAAATTCAGATATACTAATCTGTATGGAATACCCTCAAGTAGTGTACATAACACAGTATTTCAAGTTTATAAGTATTGAAATTAGTTTTCTAAATAAATGCTACCAAAAAAAAAAAAAAGTTGAAATCCTAGCTTTGGTCTAAAATCAAAATATATGACTGACTCTTTTTCTGCAGGTCACCCTCACTGAGGACTAGAAGTTAGGTGTATATTTCAGAAAGAATCTATTCTATATGTAAATAAAATTGACGAACAACTTACATGGACTAGACACCAGATTTCACAGAAACAGAATCACAGGATATTCTGAGTTGGAATGTTCTATTGAGGAGCAGCAAGTTCAGCTCTTAAGTGGCTGCCCCATATGGAGATCAGCCTCAGCACTTCGGTGGTATTAGCACCATGCTCTAACCAAATGAGCTAATCTCAGGGTTTTATTCAGTATTGTTTGCAGAAGGTACGGGAATTGAAATGTGATGCAACAGAAGACAGAAATTAATTCTCAGAAGTGAAACCATTTACTTAAAAGGACACAAGAAATTTCCCAGAGAAATATGTAATTGAAGAATATGTGGTACAATTTAACAACTCTCTTCACAAAATCTTTGGTCATTTAAATGAACCCATGTAATTGCAGACTTAAAACACAGATTTGATCCCTTTCTAATGGACAGTTCTTACTACAAGATATTGAAAATGCTAAAAAAATTGCCTTCAAAAAGAAAGCAGAAAAATTCATTTAAAAATAATTCAAGGAATATGATTACCTACATAAAAATCCTATTAAGAAGTTCTTGAGCCAAAAGCTCTGACCTTAGAGAACATTCTGAGTATTATCCTCATATATTTTTCCTTATCTCTCATCTGCGTAGATGTGGTGCTGGGGAACATGGCTCAGTGTTAGCCTTAGCAGTGCTTGTTTTACAGTTGGACTCCATGATCTTACAGCTCTTTTTCAACCTAAATGATTCAATGATTTCCCCACAAACATCTACTTTTGGCCACTGTAATAAACAAGATCTAAACCTATGTGCACCTGCTGTTTAATATGGTTTAATTGTGGTGTTTGCAGCAGTGTTAGCAGCAGTGGCAAAACGAAGTCCATCTATTACTTGTTTTCCAGCTCATATTAGTTAGGTAGTGCTGCGAGGATGTAATCAAGGTCTTTTTTCAGGGAAGAGTGTTCAACTGCAGTCTTCAGCTAAGACTGATTAGTCCTGTATTCATTCATACTTTCAAAATAATTATTCAAGACATAACAGGTATGATTTTAAGTAAGAATTTAATATTTTTTAAAAATTTATTTCATTATGTTCATTTATTTAGAGTGCTCCTTCTAACAATATGTTTCTTAGATGCTTCCATTTTTAAAAATAAACTTTTAGATTACATACTTTTATTACATTGCATTTATTATGTTAGAAAAAAATATATCTAGGCACAGGTTGGGGGTAGCTATGGAAATTGTAATACTTCACAGCATAATCAATTCTATACTCTTATGATTCAGAGATATGTAAGAAAAATAGCTTGATTATATACCAATATTTCTTTTAACCTGTATGGGTTTATGACCTGGAACTAATGAGATTTTAACCTTCAAAAAATGGTGAAGCTTTGGATTCTGTGATGTAGTCTACATACTGCAGTGTCCTGTTTTGATCTGCCTTTCCTTTGTAGTATCCCAGTGTCAGTATTTCATCTCATAACTACCATATTCATAGAGTTGAGGTAAGTTTTTGTCTTTTTGAGAAGTACAAGAAATCTCCTGTGGAAAACTCTGCATTTCATGCATATACCACTGAGTGATCACATTTTTGCCAAAATTAACATAATATACTTATATATGTTATATTAATTGTGATTTAAAACCATAATTCTAAATACCTAATTTTGGTTGTTTAATAGACTAGAAAATTATTTAATCAAGTGATTAATATCTCCTTTAAAAAGTTGCATTACAAGGTTAAAATCTCAATCTGTTTTGAATTATTATCAGGGCCTCTGGCAGTTTATTTGTTGGCAAAATAAGAGGAGTGCCTAAACATCAAGCATTGAGTAATAATAATAGTATAATTGTACTGTGCATCCATGTATCCCCATAAGAATTTCTAGGTATTCTCCTGGGTATGTTTTTGGAATTTCCTGTTTGGATTTGATTGAGTACGTACTCAGAACCTCAGGAATGCATCCCCTGCAGTATTTATGCCTGTTACCTCTGGCCTGCTCTCAAAGGGACAAACAGATTCCCACAATTTTGGCTGTAAGATGCCAAATGTAATTGCAGCATGCTGAGAAGGTAGAGGTAAAAGCTGCTTCTCACATAGTTCTACTGCTTCTGTCCACAAGTTAACCAAGTCCATTTTGCCCATGACTGTCCAAGCAAGTTCTCAAGTTGTCTTCTCTTAGTACCCAGTATTAGCATTGATACAATTAAAGTGTGAACTCTCCACATGGCATCTTAATCAAAGTGTAGGGAAGTCATTCTGGAAAGTTTATGAACACTGCCAAGGAGGATCTTCATGAGATAAAATGATAGATAAAGTAAAAGATTATTTTCTTTGTAATATGGCCTAGTTCTTCCTATTTTATTCATCCCTTGATATTCATTAATTTGAAATAAACAATAATGGAAGTAGTCAAAACGTAAAATGGTAAGTGTATTAAAATCCAAATAGAGCAAAAGTTTAGGGGTTCTAGATTTTTTGTCCAAAACCAAACTAGATTTTCTTCAGTAAAAAAGTCTATCTGTTCCCCTTGGAGAAGGAATCCAACAAAACTAAATCCCTCAGAAAATCATTAAACATATAAAAATTATATAGAATATAGCTCAATTAATATAATAACATATAATAGAGTAATCAAGCATTTTAAAGTGTAACTGAAATATAAGCTTTTTCCAATTAATATCTACAAATGTTGAAAAATACCTGGAATACATGCATACAAAACTAAATACCTACTTTTGATTGAAAAATCAAGAAAGTAGGATTTTATATAGTTAAGATCCTCTAAAAGACAGAAATCTTAAGGAGAAAAAAACTATTTTCTTGTAGTTTGTGTGACATGTTCACATATACTTAGTGCATTTTGTGGAGAGGCCATTAATATTAAAGAGTCTTTGAAATTCTAGTGTGTACCTGCTGACTTTTTTCATACCTTTGTACCTAGAAGGTAAAATTTGAAACAATTCCCTTGCCTAAGGCCATTTGCAATTAAAACAAGAGAGCAGTTGTAAATGTATATCTTAATAACAAAGGGTTAACAACTCCACCCCTTCCAAAAGATAGAAACCCAAACCTGAGCTCTTCAGTTTTACTGTAATTCCTGAGAGACATTTTATTTGAGATTTTTTGTTGGGGTTTTGGGGATTTTGTTTTGTTTTAAAATATTTTATTGTGTTCATCGTATGTATTAATGACATTTGCCATAGAATTGTGGAAATAACAACCCAGAAATTAAAGTAATAATTTTTTCAATTGTTTTTGAACTTTCTCAAATAATTTCTGATTTTGTATATTATTTAAAAGACACTACATCGTTTCAGAATAGGTACATATTTCAGAGTTCAGTACTTTTATTTCAATATTTTCTCGAAGAAAATTATTTTGAGGTGTTAATTCTAAAAAATAAGCTTTGCTTTCATTCCAACATAATTTTTATTGAAGATAATAAGTTCAATTGGGATATGAAACAAATTATTTTAATTAGAAATCAAAGACGTCTAACAAACTTCTTTGCACAATCCTCTCTCTTCCCTTCCCTCTTGCTCTCATTGCTCCAAGACTGATTATTTTTCAGAGATAATAAAACTTTAAACTCCTCAGTAAAACCACACAATAACACTCAAGTGTGCATGCTTATTTATGTCCATATTTGTCATTCACAGCATCAAAAATTTTTTTTTTTTAGATTTCAAAATCTAGTTTTAATTTAATCAATTTTTTCCTTCAGTATTTCATTTTTTTCATAAAATCAAAATATTCATTCTTGGAATAGATGTGACCTGAAATGGAATTTTATCATTGAACAGTCAGCTGCAATGCTAATAAATTATTTTTTTATTTCTTATTCAGTATGCAACTTTGATCACATTATAACTCTCAGGGGAAAAAAACACCTGTTATAATATAATATAATTCTTAGCAATTAATTACATGAAACAACTGTTTGAATAGAATGCTAGGCTAATTCATCAGAAGTGCAATGAAAAATAGTAAGAGTTTTCTGTGATTATTGACATAACTTGTGGTTACTGACATAAATTTAGTTAATAATTTTAAAATACACCATAAAGTCTAACTTTTTCCTACTTCATTAATGTTGCAATCATATTTATAATGTATCTGTTATTATCACCATACCTATTTTTCCAATAACTTTTTCATATATAACTAATGTAAATACTATATTCGGGTGCATATATAGTGTCTTTACACAAATAGGTGCATTTATGTAAATAAAAAAATTATTCACTATATTTGACACAGCTCTTGTGCACTATAAATAATTACATTATTTGATTAAAAAATAAAACTTTCTCTTATTCCAAATGATTGACATATCCACTATGCACTTAAGAGGAATGATTGCATAAGCATTCAATATGCAGTCATATTCTGTAAGTAATTTTGCAAGAAAGAATAATGACTTTTAACAACCTATCTAACATTTTAGAAGGACCAACCCAGTTATAATATTGCTATTCACCTTTAAATCACAAAAAAATAAAGTTGCACAATGGAAATATAGGAAGACCTTTAACACCAAAGTGGTTTGGGTTTAGCTAACATTTACTTCCAAATATAGGAAATAACCTGACTCCCTTCCTGAATAAGTGACATATTTATCTTACCTCGTGCCCTCCTGTTCCTCAATAGTCTTTGACTTACCATATTGTGACCTTTATAACAGCTTTATAGAGGATCAATCAGGCTAAGACAGAACTGTAATACAAAGAAGTATTCATTATTTTATATTGGCTTAAACTAATAGAGATGACAAGTAAAACACAGGTGATTGATTTCCTGACCTTTTAAGTGTTTTATATGTAAAGTGCATAAGTTCCAGACGTACAAGATATTTAATGTTAGAAATGAATTTTAATGTTTAACTATATTTGTTATATGCTGTCAATGGAAATCACTGTTTCATCTTTTTGCAATGATGCTTCATGAACTTCTCTGATGCTTTTCCAGTTCTTTATAGTATATATTGAATTTTCAAAGAATAAAATCTCTTTTAAGAGCTAGTAATTTTACGTGACTATGAACTGAATTGAAATCGAGATGAAATTAAGTTCGGGAATTTTTCAGAGGCTAGCTTTCCAAACACCAGAATTAGCCACTAATGGATCTTTGGGACTGAATATAAAATAACAGCACTAAAAATTGTGTTGCAATGGGAAAAAATACATGAAAAATCCATGTGAAAAATCCTGTGTTCCTGTTTTGACAAAAAATCAGAACCCATTTCAGAAATAAACTAATGACCTAATGAACATATGGAATTTATTGGATCTTTGTGCATTTTTACACCACAGACAGTAAATTTTGAGCACCTACTAACTTGAGACTTAGTCTGTAGTTCTTCAACTCCCTCGTATATTCTCAGAATCTTCATTTTTGTGATCTATAGTTCTTTGAAAAATCAGTACTTAAGCCAACTACACTGATTCTACCTAAATACCAGAATATGGATCTCATTATCAAACAAAACCCAAATTACTTATCCTCATCTGCTCCCCAGATAAATAATTAATTTCTGACTTTTCTTCTACCTCTACTGTGAATCTGAATAGAATCACATTGGTACATATATTATTTTTTAATGTATGAATTTCAAAGTTTGTCTCATTTTTTCTCCACTAGCTAGTGTAATCTACAATTTATGATTTTGAGGTTTTCAGTAAGCCAAAAGAGCCTTAATGTTGCTGAAAATGCAACAGGCTTTAAGAACAGTTAAAGTGGATAATTTAAACACATTTATCACCCATTCCCCCAAAAAAACCAACCAACCAAAAAAATCCAAGAATTTACATAGCCATAGATTAGAATGGACTCGTCTAATCATGGTCCTTCTTGCTCCTCAATGAGCAATTTCTTAGTCACTAAGGGAACTATAGATGCAGAATGAAATTACATTTATCTCTAGAAATAAAAACTGCAGGCATTTGTGAAAAAGGAAGAACAAAATTATAACCTTTAATACTAGGGAGACAAGACTTAAGTGAATTTCCTCAACTTGCTTATTGCTGTTTTTTGCTAGTATTCTAATTTATAATAGAAATATTCCAATATTGCTATTCCAAGCAATATCTATCAACCATGCCGCATAATTATACAAATTAAACACACGATTAGCAGCTCTGATGTTTAGTTGGTGACTAATACTTAACAAATGAATGTCAAACAATATGGTAAATGTGTTTGTTAAATGCCCTTTCCTGGGACAAATTGGAATGTTCACCTCCTACACAGTGCTAAAAGAATACACAAATAGCACATGCAGCCTAAGAGTTTCCATATTTATCCTGCTGGATGACTAGATGTCAAAAAATAAAGCTTTGCAGGAAAGGGGTTGAAATTACTGTGATTGTCTGCAGTCTGCACATTCTGAAAGTTTCTTTCCCCTTCCTTTCTCTTCCCTCCCCATCCCCCCCACCCCCGCCCCCACCAGTTTCTCTTATTAAAGTCTGTTTTAGTAAAAAATAAACAAACAAAATCAATGAGCCTTTTATGGACCTGCAGAATGTGTAAGGTTAGAAGTGACCACTGTAGGTCTGTGGTCCAACCTCACTGCTCAAGCAGGGTCATCCTGGAGCACATTGCACAGGATTGCATGCAGACAATTCTTGAATATCTCCAGGGACAGAGATTCCACAGCTGGGTACAGTAATCCAGATGTGGTCTTCTTTCTTGAAATCTGGCAGGATTTGATCAGAATTAGTATTGTAATAATTGTTTTTTTAGAATTTGAAAAAAACGCAAGGACTTCTGATTTCAACAAGCATTTTCTATTCTCTCTTTAAAATCTAGACCTACTGGAATTTTCTTTTATGACTATTAAATTGTCCTGTTCTTGTCTTCTTTAAGATCCGGGTTTCCTTCAGGATATTTTCTCTCGTCAGAGCAGTCAAATGCTGTATTTTCAGACAAGAATTTTTAGTTGATATATATGTACATTTCCAGATCTTCTAACATAATACTGAGTTAATATTCTTTGTCACTATTAAGTATTATCATTATCAATAATTTTCACTTTCATTTTTTTCCAGAATAAGAAGACATCAGAACTCCCAACTGTAAGCATCTGAGCAACGTAAGTCTTAGAGTTATCAACGTTTTTCTCAGCATCTCATTCTTTGTTAAATTAAATTCTTTAGGCAATTCCCACTTGAATGTAGGCTACATGATAGGATTCTTAGATTTCATAATCTTAACAGAAATATCATGAAAAGCACTTTTAGAATTACTATCATTATATCAGATAGTATATGATTGGACTGGGCAAATCTTTAGTCGCTCTAAGAGTAAGAAATAGCAAAAAGTGTCTAAGGGGACTAACATGAGAAGAAAACATCAAAAAAATTCCAATGCAGAAGTAAAGAACAAAAAAAAAAATTGTAACAGATCATATCTGCTGTTAAAAAAACCTAAGTCTTTAGAAAGGTACCAAATTTTTTTCATATTCAAGCATTCAAGATTATCTGATTGATAATTCTCCACATACAGCATAATTTCATCAAAGAAAAAATAAGAGTCATGCAATAATGATAAAGATGGTAAGTGTGTTCTCTGCTACCATTAACACTCAAAACTCAAGATCAATCTGTCACTACTGACCATTATCAAATATAAAATTGAAATTTTATACTACTAATAAATCTTTATGTTTATGTGTATATTTATGGATTGGTAACATGTACTTCATCTTTGTCCATAAGAAAATGTTTTGGTCAAAATAACTCCAATGAATTAATTTTTATTCTACATTTATTCGTTGAATCTGAAATATTTACAGAAGTCCAATTTCAGGAAATTATATGGTGGTACTTATTTATGTTTTACTTTTGTTCAACACAAAGTTTTCTGAGAAGTGCTGGCTCTGATTGTTTGTTTTGTCATCTTCCATGAAGAAATCTAGATCATGCTGTCATGGGCTTTAAAAGAAAGGTTAGTATTTGTGACAAATACAGAAATACTGTGCGTAATACCTGTTATGAAATATATGGGGTATCTTAAATTCTTTTCATCCATGTATACTTCCAAATGAACATATATGTACATCTACAGATATGTGTACATATGTATGTACAGGTATATATGCACATTCATATGTTTATTTATCTCAATCTATATAAATTCATAGTTTGCATGTATGCGCATGAAAGCTGGTGTTATACTTTCACACTTAGTCCCACTTACCACATAAATATTTTTATATCCTGTTAAAATCCTATTTTCATCCATCTTCAAAACCTAGCTGTCAAAAACACTCAAAAGGTCTTTTCTCAAGTATTTTGTAGTCCAGCTTTTTCAAGTTCAAGACCCTTGTTTAATTCTCACATTTCTTTTCTTTGTAACATTGGGGGTTTTAGCTGAAATTCTACAGATCCTAGGCTTGGATTTCTCTCTATAAGAAGTGGAATACATTTAAGTCACACTAACCATTGTTTTTTTCCATAAACCTGGAAAGATATACTCATTATCGATTAAAAATATTAACACCACTTATTTTCAGAGAATAGTAATTCTGTGGAAAACCTAGATAACAGTCTCAGCTAGAGATTTTTAAAAAATAATTTTCTTAAAGATATCCTATGAGAATTACCTATTTACTGTACATGAAGCATAACTTTAGTGTTCTGTAACGAGACTAAGAACCCCCTCCTGAATTTCAAATATAAGTATAAATAATTAAGATAGATTTTTCAGAAAAAATTACTACTTATATTTGAAATGCAGCCTATCTCTCAGCTTTGGAAGTTCACATGCACAAATTGTGTCATTTATGACAAACTATGGTAAATAAATGCTGGATTTCTTGAAAATATTTCATCTCTTCCTTTCCCTAAAACATTAACTACAATAAATAAATAAGTGAAGTAACTATACCTGAGCAATCACAGATAAAGTTAAATGAAAGTTTGTTGCTGTGCTAGCCATATATCTAGTGAATAAATATAAGATGAATTAGTCATTCAAGAAATAAATAAGGAAATAATAATGCTGTAGTGGAACATAATAATCCATCCAAAAATAATTTAAAAGGGTGACACTGATCTGACAAAAAGTTAAAAAAAAAAAAAAAAAAAAAAAGATTAGTGGTTGGCTACGCCTGAGCTCATCCTGATAGACTCTGTTACTCTGTTCACAGTCAATGAAGAGAAGTAAACATTTCCAGGATGATTTATTTCATCCTAAATGCAGTGCCTAACATCAGTCAGATCAGCTGTGCCCTAAGAGTCGTCTTTTTCCCACTAATTAGAAAGGGCACACATAGAAGGCTGTCTTACATCAGTGTCTACAATGTGGATGCTCAATATAACTCATCAAATTTCTGTAATGCATTTGCACTGTTTTCCATGTACATAGTCAGATCCTATTTTCAAGAATGTTTCAAAATAGTAAAAGACAGAAGCATTTCAATGGAGATGGATAGATCTAAATGAACAAATCTTGATGAAATTAGCAAAGCTGTTAGCCTGTCTCTAGAAAATCTCAAATTAAAAATTGAAAGGAATCACACAAACACATTCACATGCACACTCAGACCTATGATCGTTAAGTAAATTAATCTTTATTTAACACTTATGCAGTCTCTCAGAATGAATAAAATGGCAGTTTAAATTTACAGAGTTGTGTCCACGACACTATCGTAAGAGTATGTCATATGCTTGGTCACATAACCTAATTGACATTTGCAAAAAACAAAGTGATACCGATTTCAGCAGATACTGTTGTAAACTACACTTAGGAACACTGGGTATGCCACATTTTTATAATAATTGACTTCTTTGATTTACTGGTTAGGTATCAGTGTTTGTTTATTTCTCTTCTGTTATCCAGATACGGTGTCTCTCAGAGTGTGTGTCTATCTAGAAGTAATCATCATGATATTTGAGTGTACTAGAATAAAAATGAATCATTGATTAAACACATAGTGTGAATATCAAAACCTTTGAAACAGGATATTTACAGAAGCAATCTTTTAAAATTTCAAGGAAAAAAAAGGAATATAAGACTATCAGTAGAAAATGACAATTTAATTCAGAATCTGACTTGCCTCCAAATGTTTGATAACTTCATTATATTAGAAAATGCTGTGGAAAAGGAGAAAGCCTAGGTACTGCTTTGTTCATCCTTAAACTCTACAAAGTTTTTTCAGCCTAGTTGTCACAGTGAATAGCAGGTGGGCTGTTTTCAGTCATGTAAACATGCATTGCAGGGCTATTAATGACTGCTTAGAAATTCTTGTGGCTTCCAGCTGCTGCTGCTGATATCTGCAGACTTATTTAATTCACACTTGCCATGTTTGCCAGCCCCACGTCATAGATCTCTGTAAATATCTGTAAATCAAGCTGCATAGGAAACAGTCTGTTTTACCCACAGGTTACCATCTACAGTCAAGATGGTCTTGGGCAACCACCTGGTCTTGGCTACCCACAGGAAAATAATTTAACTTTGAAAATTGTCAATGATCCAAATCTTGTTTACAGGCAAGGAGAAATCACCTTACATACACAATAAATAATTTGTCATTAGTACAATTGGAATTTTAGAAGTTTAATCCAAGAATCATTATTAGTTCAGATCCAATTGTTACAGAAAAAGAAAGAATAGTTCTACAGAATAAAATATCACAATAAATGCTCATGGTTTACAGTTGTGTGTTTGCTTATATCCCATGCCTTTTCATCCCACAGTTATGCATCTCTAGCCCACATCCTGTGTCCCCATGGACACAAGTCTTGTACTGTAGTACCAGAAACCTTTTTCTCTATGCTGTCATTAAGTTTTTACCCTAAAATGTTGGTGACATTGTTCATAAGTTCCTCAAAAGCCAAGAAAATTGGCTGGTTAATTAGAAAAATTGCTGTCACAGTTAAACCAAGTGAAACAAAGCTGCAGGCAGGTTAATAAAGGATCAGAGAGAGAAGGTCCAACAAGCCTGAGTCCTGAGGCTTTGTGCAAAACATGTGCCCTGTTACTAGCAGTGTCAATGCCATATTTTGAGCCATAAGGTATTGAAGCATAGTGCTGTTCGCGTACAAATTAGCATCCTGCCTTCCTTCAGCTCTTGATACTAGATGCCCTAGGATGTTGGTAAATGGAGATTTGGAGGGCGGTTGATGACACAAATGACACAGTCTGCAAAAGTTCTATGTTCTGGAGATCAGCTGCAGGCCAGGGAGAGCTGCTTTAAGGTAGATAGGATGGCATAAAATCCTTATGTTAAACTTGTTGCATATACAATCCATCAAGAAGGAAAGCTCTTTCAGGTGGCAATTCATCCCAACCAGAGATAGATTTAACATGAGGAAGTGACCTGTGATGGGGTGCTCTGTTATGACTACAAAGGGTAAATACACAGTTACCTTAGACTTGGAAACCTAAATTTCAGACAGCAAAATCAAAATGGAATGAATAATCATTCATGTTGTAATAATAGCAAATATTTTTGACTCGTTGATTATGTGTTTGCTCAATCATTATTACAACACTTCAGGTTGAGACACTTCTCTATTTCTGAATTCACATGGCAAGACTTGCTAACATACCCAAACACCATGCTAATAAGTTCTACTGGTCTGTGATCTATTCCAGAAATAGACTCTGTGCTTGTTGAGTACTCTCTGTATAGGCATACTCTCTCTTTTTAAATCTAAAAACCCAGACTTGTTTACATATTCCTTTTAAACATAAACCAAAAGTGTGAAATGGAGAATTTAGCTGTCACACCTCTTATTTAATTTTTCTTTTTCATGCTTTCTGAAACAACTGTTTCAGTACTAATTCCCTCCTGTTCCTCACTTCAAAGACCTTCTCTCTTAGAAAATAAAACAAGTTCTTAGACAGGTGGGATAGTTAAAACAAAGCACAATATATTGCAGATAATGAAATTCAACAAATTTTCTCTATAATAATTCTTAAATGGCTGACCAGGGAGTATATATGGTGAAGAACTGATTAAATAATGATAGCTATCCTTCAGCTAGTACAGTTAGCTGAACTGAATTAAACGTAAGTTATTATTTTTGAGTTCAGCAAGCATACTGGACTAGAAAGTGAACTTCAAAGGTCAGCATGCTTTTTGGGCTCTCTGGAGTCCATTTGTTAGCTTATGGCTCTGAGTTGCTTGATCCCAAACTTTCTTTTAACTCTACTGAGGATAAATTCTGGTTGCTCTAAAGTACATTTGAGTCAATTTTTAAATTGTTCTTATGGGGTCATGAATCGTCATCAACAGGGACACACCCAAGATTAAAAGAAAGACATATGCAAGACATATTTTGAGAGCCTTGATAATTCTCACTGTAACAACTTGCATTTGATACAATGAAATAAGTAACTAGTTGTTGTCCTGCACTGCTTTTTTCTAACTTTGTAACCTGAAGGGATCCTGAAAGACTTAAATTATGGAGGTTTTATCTTAAAAGTTTTTCTTTTCTGATGAACTGTTATTATATTCTGACCTTTGTAATACCTCCATGAAATTGAAAATTAATTAATGCTCCCTAATTTATTAAACATCTCATCCTTTGTTTTTTTCACCCAGTATGTAAAAGATACACTCCTATATATGCTGACTTACTCTTTCCTGTCTAGCATTGGATCAAGTAGCCCTATAAGAAAGATTGGAATAAAGATTAGTGCCAGTTGTGATGGGATGAGGGGCAAGGGTTTTAAACTAAAGGAGTGATAAATCCTGCTAGATCTATTGAAATAAAAATTATTTACTGTGAGAGTGGTGAAACATTGGCACAAGTTGCTCAGAGAGGTGGTCAGTGTTCAAGGTCAGGTCAGACGTGGCTCTGAGGAGACTCATCTAGTTGAAGACGTCCCTGCTCATTGCAGGGATGTTGGATCAGCTGACTTTCAAAGGTCCCTTTCAATCCTAACCATTCTATGAGTCTATGATTTTCAATTCATCCGATGGCAAAAGCTTGACTGCTGTCAAACATTTGAACTGTATTAATTGCCCTCTTCTTTGGATTCTTCATTAGATAACTATAATATAAGAATATATAAGAAGGTCATATCACCATCTATTTGTAGAATATGCAATTTCAATGAGTTTAAGAGTCTTCTCCATGGCTAGCTTTGAAAATTTCCATCATATGACTGAGTCAGGATTTTCTACATCCGGATAATATTAATAAGCCTGACATCTTTTTTTGTTTGTTTGTTTGTTTGTTTGTTTGTTTGTTTGTTTGTTTTTTGAAAAGGAATTTTGAGTTTGAAACCATAAAATATTCACATTTTCGCTGCTATGATGTACTCTCTCAAATGCAAATGCTAATACTGCTGTAAGCAAGACAGCTGAAGGATGTGAAACAAGGTCTGTACAGGAAGATAATATCCTTTATTAGGCAAAATGTTATGAGTAGAAATAAATGGGCTTTTTCATATACTATTTCTTATTCATGTTTGCTGTTTGCCTTTTCAGTATGTTGATCTTGTCTCAGAGCAGAGAAAGACTGTTTGTTTTGTTTGTTTGTTTTCTTTATTTTTTTTGTTTGTTGTCCTAAAGGCATTATCTCTTCTCATATGCCAAGACTCATGAAATATATGAGAGATGGTGGTAAAGTTGTATGTTTTAGCATGAAAAGTTGTAACATGCTGATGGTGCAATATTCAGTAACATTTCAAGACGAAATTTCTGCTTTTAGGTTGCAGAAATCAGCCAGGTTTCATGGCAGTTTATCTGTAGTGTTCAACAGGCCTGTGTAGGGTCTATCCTGCTACCTTTTAGAGGTATGGAGTATTGGCAAAGTCCTTTGCATCAACCATAATAATTTTCATATACAGTCTGACTATTAGGGAAATATCGAAAATAACTTAAACATACTGTCTAGATACTTCTTTCATTGTGTAACTAAATGGATTATGAAGCAGCCCCAGTGAAACAGACAGCAGTTTTGTCAAGCTGCTCACTTCAAGGACCATCCATTCATTCTGAGTTCAGCTGTAACAGTTATGTCTCTATGATAAAAAAGGCATCCAGATTTTAACATTCTAATTGCTGTTTTGTAAGGTGCCTTTGGAAAGTAAAAAGAACAAAATGTAGCCAGCAAAGTCATAATAGACTTTATTATTATGAAATTTAACTGTTCTTCATGATAGCCCTAATCTGTCACATATCTGAAGGTTTACTTCCCCTGATACTGCTTGATACCCAGGTATCATATATGTACAATTTCATTTTATGCCACATTTTCCCTTGATGATTGGGTCTTATTAGCTTTTTCAAGTTAATTGAAGTGGTTTTATTCACTTCAACAGACCTCCCACACATTAGATTGAGCACAAGCTCAATCTTGTAAAGGACAAGTTAGTAATCAGGAGTAGTCATCACAGGTTCAACCAGGGGAAGTCATACTTGATCATCTGGATAGACCTATATGATAAAATAACTGCTAGAGGGGGAAGAGCAGTGGTATTGTCTACCTGGACTTCAGGAAGGCCTTTGGTGTTATCTCCTGTAAGATCCTCATAAACAAGTATGTTCATTTAAGATCAAAGACATGAAGTCTAGAGAGTTTTGTAAGTGGCAGTGTACCACATGGGTTAGTACTAGGTCAAGCCCTGTTTAATAGTTTAATTAATGATCCATATGATGGGGCAGAGTGTACCCCTCTGCAAGTTTCCTGATGACACAAAACTGTGAGGAATGGCTAATATACCAAATGGTCATGATTATGTCTGGAAGGACCTCAACAGATGAGAAACTAGCCAGTGGCAAGTTCAATAAGGGGAATTGCAAAGTCCTACGCCTGTCAAGGAAGAACCTCATGCAATAATATATGCTTGTGGCTGCCTAGATGACAAAGGGTTTGGCAGAAAATGGCCTGGAGAAAAGTTGGGCAATACTAAGTAAAACAGGAATCAGCAATGTGCCTTACCCCAAGGAATGCAAAAGGAATTCTGAACTGTAATAGGCAAATTATTGCCAGCAGGTTGAGGGAAGTGGCTCTTTTCCTTTATTAAGCATTTGTGAGGCCACGTGGGGAGTCTGTGTGCAGTTTAGGGATTCTCAGTACAGGACTGATGGATAAGACGTGGATATATAGTGGAGAGAGTCCAACAAAGAGCATATGGACAGAGGAGACAAAGCCAGGGAAAGTTCAGTCTGAAGAAAAGGCTCTGGGGAGATTCATTAATGTGAGAGTATCTGAAGAGAAGTTCTAAAGAAGTAGTCCAGATTTTTTTCAGTGATGCCTGGTGACAGAACCAGAAGGCACACAGGGAAGGACAGAAGGTCCCACCTGACCATTAGATACATGTTTCCTGTGAAGGTGACTGATCATTGGCACAGGGAGCCCAGAGAGGCTGTGAAGATATTCACCCCACCTTGAAGGTTTTCAGAAGCAATTTAGACATAGTCCTGGACATACAGGTCTAGATAGCCTTACTTGTGCAGGGGTGTTGGATGAGATGACCTCCAGAGTTCTGTTCTAACTCTCAACATCATTTTATTTTGTGGTCATAATAAATACAAAATATTACTATCTGCTTTGTGTTAGCGTGAAAAAGATTATGTAAATTTACTGTAAAATATTATTATGAGTAGTACAAAATAGATTTAGTGTTTGAGTGTAGACATAAAGAAATATATATGTCATTTTATTATTAAAATTCCACCCTTGAAATATATCTGTTCATCACCTCATCTCAAAATTCTGTCAGAAATGTTCATTGAAATGGACAGTAATTAAATTCAGAGTACTGTCTGTCTTTTCTTTATGTGTGAAACAATTTTTATCACTTACAGATCAGGAAAAGAAAATACTAAAGTCACTCACCACATAATTCCAGAAGACCATAATGATATTGCTAGATTTTAACTAATCTTCATTATTTCAGAATTTTGCATAAGAAGAAAATAACCATGTCCTACTATCAATTCTCATTAGAAGCCTTTCATATGAAATAGATATGATTTCCACTTTTGCATAATATTTAAACTAAATTACTATGACCCACAAGTGCACACCATCCCTGGTAACTATATGCATTTTCATCAGCAGGACAATTCTTGTTTATAACTTGGTAACCTGTTCGGGAAAAAAACAAAATTGGCTAAGCAATTAAAATTCAAAATAGGTCACAGTAGTGCAATACATGAACATAGTACCTGATTTAACATAATGGACCAGGAATTGAAAAATTCCAATACCTCATTTTTGGACACAGATTTTAATGAGAACAGAAACTGGCACAATATTAATCAGTATGACATGATTCCTTGAACATAAGGGGAATAGCAGAAGTGAAAAATTAAAATCTCAAGAAGTTCTCATTAGTTTGACAACTAAAAACTGTGAATGTATTGGGTCACTATAATGCAATCCAAGAGGAAAGAGTCCTCTCAATTTCTTAAGCACTTTGAATAATAAAGTAAAATACATTACAGACAAATGCAGAGGTGATTTTTTTTTTTTTTTTTTTTTTTGTTATATAAGTGAGACATAATTAATCTTACCGGTTTTCATTTCCAGTGGCCTGATCTGGAAAGGGATCCTGGAACAATGCATCTGGATGTTCTGAGTAATACACAGAAAAAACTTAGCAATATTCTTATGTCAGTAGTAAATACACTTTTTTACTTGAATCTTCTCTACTAAGTAAGACAAAAGATGAGGAACAATGTTAATAAAACATTTTCACTGATAAAAAAATAAGAGACATCTAACACATTTTATTCTTACTGGCAGGAAAATCGTCTTTTCTTGTGGTTCTACCAAATAATTTATTCTCAAGTATTTTGCTAGAATACATTAAATTTCTCTAAGTAACATTACATTATGATTATAAAATTTTTATATTGTTTGGTTATTTATAGTAATATTCATCAATTAACATGAATAGTGGTATCAGTAGGTTTTTACCTGTTATATTTTTTGTGTTAGTAGCTTAACAGGATAAAATGCAATGGAAATGAACAAAATTTTGAGATGCTTATGACTTCTTATGAGCAGTAATTTTTGATTTTCAGGTAGAGATTAGACAGCAATATGTGAAAATTGTTCTATTAATCTTAAGATTCATGTTTCATTGGTAAAGTGGTAACAGACCCTCACTAACATTAACCAGTGTTTCTGAGTATGATTATCTTTTTCTTATCTTTTTTCAGTTATTTACCCTTCTCGGCTCTTCTTAAGGTCTTTTAATTCTATGCACTAAGAATGTTTTTCAGTTGCCTAAAATTGTTTGGCATTTCCTAACAGAGATGACTTCATGCAGGGTTTTTTATCTGTTTTCTGCAAATTCAAAGTAATGTAAAGTCCTACGGAGTTTGTTGACTCCTGTCCAAATCTTCTATTAAAATCTTGTATTACCTAGTGATATTAGGGAAAGTCTAACACAGTAAGTCTAACATTGCTCCTCAATTTAGGAGCAATACTGAATTTTTAAACTTAGAGGGAATGAAACCGAAGCCAAAAGTCTCAGACACACAGTAAAGTTTTTGTGTTGTAACTAGTTGCTGGTATTAGCTGAATGATCAAACTAAATTTATTTCCTTGTCATTTCAGAAAAATGGTATTAAACTGAATCCTGCCAGTTAGAATTTGAATTGACTATGATCAAAGAAATAATTGTTATACTTCAGTTCTTATTGGAGGCTTACTGTAATATTATTTAAAGCAAAATGTGAATTGTCTCTGCACTATTTGTGAGGGTAAATAACATTTTCTTTAAAGTGTGGTTTCTATCTTTGTAGGGTGGACTGACAATGAATATCACAAGTGACAGGTGGATGCTGAAATCCTCTGTGCTCTCAATAATGATCTCCCAACTGGTATGTAGGAGGACCAAGAAGAAGAAGAAAGGGAAAGGTGAGGAGATGAAATTATTGAGAACACCCTGTAATATACTGTTTATATAATCCTTAATGATAACATAAATTAACATCAAAATAAATGGGTTCCAGAATATCCTGGGGTTTTAATTTAGTATTTTGAAACTTCTAAATTACTAGATTAACCATAAGAGATTACCAAACAATCTTATATTTTTAAATGTATTTTTAAGCGTAGTTATATTGCCTATTGTTTTCTAATTAAAAGAACATTCTGAAAAATTAAAACAACTACTAACAATGAAAATTTAAATATTATTCTTAACTTTACCATTCAACTGAATAGTAATAAAATAAAACTAATAAATTTTTAAAAATGCTTATATTGACACACCTTTTTATATGGTTGCTATTGACTACACCAAGTTTCATGAGCACACTTCCAAATTGTGACAGATGAAAAATACAAAATGAAATCATAAGCTTTTATTAATCTCTGCACATGAAATATGAACTGTAATATTCTAGAATATGAGCTAAACTATAAAAATGTATATTTTCACTGAGAGTAAGGAACAGAAATAAATTAAGTACATGTCCTTGTTCTGTTAACTTTTCTAAAAAGATGGCAATACCTTAAAGATCAATGTCTTGAAATGCCATGGCTAGATTTAGCCGGTGATATCTGCTAAAGTTCTGAGATATAGAACTTACATTGTTTTCACACAACAGAAGTTGCCATTTCTAACAACTGTAGAATTCAGTCTTCTGCCTATACTTACACACCTCTGTTTCTTTCACACTATTTTGTTATAAGAATGATACATAGAGGCTCAAAGTCTTTATTATTCTTTCAGAGAGAGAATGAAAGAGAGAAAGGAAAAAAGAAAGCAAGGAAAAAAAAAAGGAAGAAGAGAGAAAACTCCAAATAAGCCACTCCTCTTCCCCCCACTTTGTATTAAAAAAGGGACAAAACCCCGACCTTATGGGTTGAAGCAACAGTTTACTGAAAGAACAAAGCAGGAATAAGACAACCACAAAAACCCCAGCAAAATTATGCAAAAAGAGAAAACATTTTCCCTAAAAAAATTTTTTATCCTCATGAGCAAAAATAAGATGGCAGACACTCCTTGTAGGTGGCATCCACGTGGCTTCCCGAGACAAAGGCAATATGGTGCTGTTCCCAGCCTCCACCCATGGCAGGACTAGTTCCAGTGGCTACCATTTCCTGTCCCCCAGCCTGAAAACAGTGTAAAACACTGATAAGATCCTGGAGGTCAGGTCATCCAAGTAAAGGTCACTCTGCCTCACTGCTGAGTTCAGTTCTGAGCAGATGACAGTGCTGCCACTTGTAACATTCCTTCACACTGTGGGGTCTCCCTGCCGGTTACTGCAATTTTTCTACTGCTCTGTTGTGTTCCTTTCAGCACTGCTGGCTCCCTCTTGGCCCAGCTGGGCTTGGCTGCTGCCAGCAGCGCTATCCTGATCTGTTCACTTTGCTGGGGAAGGGGAACACAGTCCCACCAGGGTGCCAACTCCACACTGCCATGACCGCACTGGGCTCAGCCACACTTCCACTGCCGCTGCAGCACCATGCCCCAGAGGCACCTCGCCACCTCTCCTCAGCAGCACATCCCACTAAGGCATCACAGGGAAGGGGGCAGGGAGAAATAAAACTGAACAGGGAGCAGAGGATGGATCTGCAGATGTTATGTTGCCACCCTCCAAAAAGCGAAAACCAGGAAAAAAGACTGATTTACAGTGGGGTGTCTGGCTATTCCTACTGACACCCCTGCCCCAGTGATGACTGAATGGTGTAGAATAAAAATGGCACTAAACTCCAGTCTGCTGGCCTCCAAACCAGGACACCAGGTATTATTCCATACTAAATAGCCTATGCTCCCATTTAGTTTCCAGGAATTTAATAAATATATTTATATATATATATATACGCATAGATATTCATTGACTTAGAATATATACATTAAAGAAACAATTGCTGTCTACATAGTAGTTTCAATTCTGAATATTATCTGTATCTTTTACATTGGCCTGTTCCTGAACCAATGGAGCAAATCAGATCTCAGTATCTGGGAAGGAACTTAGGAACACAAGGACTTAGATGCCCACCATTAAAATACCTGGAAGAAACAGATGATTGATGGCAGAATAGTCAGACTCTCTTTGGAAGGAAACAGAATCATACAAATTGAGGTTTGACGAGACTGAATTTGATTCACATAACAGTGAGAATTATTTCAGACTTTTCATACAGAAAACAGATTAGAGAGAATCATTTACAAACCAGTGAAATAAATTATCTAAAAGAAAGAGGAGAAGAAAATTGTATACTTATGAGAATGGGCCAAAATGTAAATTTCAACTCTATGCATTGGCAAGTAATGACCACTGCAAATTGTTTCTAAGTGGAAAAAAAAGTCCTACTGACTCCTAAAAGAGACTATACTGAAAGCACAGATACAGTTGTACTGGCCCTTTCTAAGGACAGAAAAAGACAAAATAGAAGAAAACAGCAGTTGGACAACTTTACTACAACAGAAGCAAAAAAAAAAATTTAAAAAGAGGATCTGTACAGAAGCCTTAGATGTAAAAATCATTACAATAAAGGTATGAATTATAAATATCAAACAACATAATTGAAAACATAATGATTCTATAAATATTTTGAGGACATAAGTGTCAAAATTATAAAATCATTTTCTTATGGACCCTCTACATCTTCTTAACCTAAAAATGGTAGTTAAGATAGATAATAAAATAATTATATTTGCAAAGTGTTAAAAGGAAGACCAGTACAAAGTATGTGTATAAGTAAAAAGAGACTCAAGGAATTCTCTGTAAGGAAAAATATTATCGAAGCAAGCAAGCATTAGAAATTTCCTGTAAAAATTGGGAGAAATTTTCCCAGAAGTATTTAAGAAAAACGTAGAAGCAGCATCTAGCAATAAAGAAAGTGCTGAGGATTGAAGAAGTCACAGAAGAATAAAAAAAAAAAACATAGTACCTATCTAATGAAAGAGTAGGAGAAAAGTTTACAACTTAGAAGGGTGTAAAACAAAAAGTATCACTCTGATTTCCAAAAGAATAGTACAGGAAATTATTAAGCAAGAAATTATTGTAAACATCTATGTATTATCTACACAAAACCATCTGATGTGGATTTGTGAAGAACAGCTTGTGCAAAACTAGTTTACCATCTTTTCAAGGGCAACTAGTATAATGGATAAGGAAAGAAGTAAATTTGATATGTAAGATTTTTTTTAAGGTTTTTTAATAGACATTCTTAAATAACTCTTTTGTAAGGCTAATAGTAAATATGTATCAGACATTATGGAAATATTATTTAAGAGCTGGTTGGAAACTCACAATATGACTTAGAAGGATTATTTCTGTTTCTCAATAGCCAAAGTAATTTAGTAGAAATATAAATCATTTACCTTTTAAAAATCTTTTTCTTCTACTTTTCATAACCTGTAATAGCATAAAACATATTTTATTTTAAATAAAACCCTCCACCCCTTTTGAAAGAAAATAGCTTTGGTTTAGACAATAGGAAGGAATTATTTTCTGTGACAGTGGTGAGGCACTGGAACAGGCTTCCCAGAGAAGCTGTGAATGCCCCATCCCCGGCAGTGTTCAAGGCCAGGTTGGATGGGGCTCTGAGAAGCTGGGTCTAGTTGGAGATGTTCCTCAAAACGGCAGGGACTTGGGAAATAGACAATCTTTAAGGTCCCTTCCAACCCAAATCACTCTGTGATTCCATGGAAGTGAAATTCACTGATTTTGAGGTTTTGGTTCCTTTCAGTTATTTAAAACAAAAAAAGATATGTCTTGTTTTTAAAAGCGGAGTAAATGCACCATTTAATATTCAGTGACAATACATAAAACATCAATTCCAGAAACCCTATAATTTTTCCTCTTTCTTATTTAAAGGATAATCTGGGTATTTTAGTGATAAATTTATGTTTTCCCTATACCTTGGTACCTGTATTACTGACTATTTTCAGGGATGTACGAATTAAGTTCATTCATTTTGTGTGTTTTTCTGCTATTTTCCACAGTTATCTGTACTGCAAAAGGAATACCTGTTGCTAATGTTTTGTTCTTTTATTTATCTCAGATCTAGTTTCTGTCCCTTGGTGTTATTTACTTTTTTTTAATGTTTTGCCTTTTTCTTTTTCCTGACAGAAGTCAAAAAGCTCAGCTGCCCAGCTCCAGCAAGTTCCAAGAATCTTTAAAACATTTGATAGGGTCAAAACAGATAGCTGATTTGACTCTAGTCTTGGTCCACCACTCATTTTGTCTCTCTGGCCACCTTGAAACATCAAGCTCTCACTGTGATTTTTGTAGCCTTTTGGAAAAAATTGGATCAAGGGGGTATCAAGACATTTTTGTTCCAAATTCCCTTCATATTAGTAAATGCAGCTGCCATAAATAACTAAAAATTATTATATAGATTAGAGCACATAGTTGATGAGGCTGTGTAAAACTCTAATATAGATATTATTTTTATATGCATAAAGACAGGTAAAGTATGAAAAAATAAAAGCCTAATATAGATAGTGAGGAAAAAAAAAAAACCAAAGTCTGGAGAATTTGCTTATTAAAAAAGCAGCTGGTGAAATCTGAGGAACCTTTCTGACCTGAGATATCCCAAAGTCAGTGAGTGTCCACAGGAGGAAAACTGGGCACAGCAGGGCTGCTTAAACACATCTTGAGGCCCAGGGTGAGGTAATCAGGCCAAAGTTAGAGTTCCCACAGAAACCAGAACCAGAACCAAACTGCTGAGCATTTTACAGACATCACAAGCCACTGCTGCACTGTCTCTGATACTTGCATAGGTTCTTCCTGAGGTCCAAAGGGCAAGTGGTTTGAGCCAGTTCAGTCTGCAATGCATTTAGAGGAAATGTAACATCTGAAGTTTTTCTCCTTTCTTCTTCCCCCTTCTTTCCTCTTAAATGTAAGTGAGGAATGAAGCAAAGCATACAATGGGCAAAAAACCAGAGTATTTGGGGTTGAGGGGGAACACTAGTACAGTTTACAATGAGGATAAGTAGCAAAAGAGGTACTTGAGGTGTTTTTTGGTTTTTTCTTGGGTTTTTTTTGGTTGGTTTTTTTG
>PYHW01010631.1:2025447-2040511 GCA_013186435.1 Turdus rufiventris | reverse complement strand
TTTTTTTTTTTTTTTTTTACTTTAGCCTTCACATATGAAAATTTAAAAAGAAAAACAGAAGAGTACCCATGTGATTACCCATTTGAGCTGGGTAAGTAGAGAAGGTGACAGTTCAGAGTCACCTATTCAACAATTTACCAAATCTTCAAAACTTGTTAACAGAAAATCTGTTACTGCACCTGTTTTTGATGCAAGAGTAATATTTTTTTTTTTTTAATTTTTTTTTAGTTCTCTTGTCCTCTGGTTCCAATGAGTGGTTTTAATTGTCTTCCTGCTATGGAAAACCTAAACAGAAGCAAATGTGCCTTATATATTTGTGCTTCTTTAACCTAAATGGGTGAGTATGAGACTCAGCAGGAACTTGTCTCATTTTTACCAGCAGGAAAAAGCTGCTAATTAAATGACATTGTCAATTCGAATTAGAAATTAAGGTTTCTGAAAGTGAGAAAAGGCAGTTAAAAATTAAATTACACGTGATATTACTGTGGTCATTCAAGAAGTACATTTCTTCTCAGAATGTTACTGTTCTTGCTCACAGCAGGCTGACAGACTGGATATAGAGAGAATAATAAAAATTTTGTCTATGTTTATGTTCAGTATATGAGACAGCTAGACTGAATAGAAAGAGAAAATGATGTGCCACTAATCCTCAAGAGAAATGCCAGTTCAGATAAAAGCTGTCAGGAAATTGTTCCCTTTACAATAGAGAACTCAGGCTTACTCTCCTAATAATCTACCTTTTCTCCATGTAGTACTTGCTCAGGAATTGTGGATATTCTATCTATTGCATTTCACAATTCCTTAAAAAGTGGGCTTTCTTTTTTCTTTCTTGCTCTCCTTCTAGCCATATATATTCATACTTTAATTTCTATTTCTGTTGCAAACTTAAAAGTCTCCTCTTGTTTAAGGTTATAGTTACTGGGCAGGATAAGTAGCATGCTGAGCAAGCAGAGATTCAAAAAGGAATAACATGGGAAGTATTCCTAGGCGTCATTTCCTCTCTTCGCAATGATGCATACTGGAAGAAACATAGTCTTTCCTTCAAGACCTGAATAATGTTGAAATTCATGTCTTTGGATCCATAGTTGAGATTCTATCAATTACTGAACCATACACCTCTATATTGAGCTATGTATCTATCCACCTAACTACTACCTGCCTATGTATGTATGTATGTATGCATGTGTCATTCTATCTCTCTATCATCTACCTTTTCATTATACACTAACACAAAAATTATGTATGATTTTATTTCTGTATACATATTACATGTATGATACTCATATAAACAGATACATATGTATGTTCACATATATTTAAATATTTGATTCACAAATAATCATACATGATACATCTTTTTTTCCTGGGACATATTAATTTTCAGATTGGTGCTTTCTAGATAACTTTCCAGGACATTCGGTGGAAATACTGTTTTCTTACATTCACTACTTTGACTTTGTTCAATGCTTAGATGTTTATAAATGTATGTCTTATTCTAGGAAGACATCAGCAGTGTTGGCCCTGACTGTAGTTTCATCTAATAATGGGCTATAGGTCTCTCCATCTTGCCATGCTACTGAATGTAGTTGTGTAACAAAGTAATTATTTATTATTATCTCAAATTAACATGTATTTATGAAATGCATATATTTTATTACAGCTGGTCTTTTGTCTTACTTAACTGCTGTGCAGGTACTTAGCTAGTAGACTGGAATTCATTTTTCCCAATATCATGATACATTGATTTGTGTTCTCATACCTTCACATGGGAAATCTATCTGAATTTACTTTTATAATCTAATACCACATTACAATATGTGAATAAAATATTCCTTCCTCCATGAACTTCTCTCATATTTATAAAATAAATTATTTCCCTTCTGTGCATAAAATTTCCTAGTACTGTAAGTCCTGTGTCAGAAAACCATAGTGTTTATTTTCAGTAGTGACAACATAGGATGCAATATAATTAGAAGTGTTCAGGTAATGACTTCAGCTCTTTTAAAAGGAATTCAAATATCTAAATAAAAATAAAAATTAAAAATATAGTACTGAATCAATGACTGTGCAAATAAAAGCTGGTCAGATATCTAAAGACATCATATTAACCAGGCATAAAACCCACTGTCATGTTAAGTATGTCTGCCTCAGACAAACCAAGCATATTGGTGTGCTGTTAAATTCTTAGTTTTGTGAGAGTAACTGCAAATCTACATAACGCTTAATGCTATTTAATAAACCTCTTGAGCAGTTTTTAAAATATGCAGAGGATGTCGCCAGAATTAATTAATGGGGTTCAACCAAAAGATGTAGTCTATAATTTCAAGTGGTTTATCTTCTGGCAGGACTAGGGGGTGTGTGATGTTTTTACAGCCTGTTTTTGCCTGCAGATTGCTGGTAACATTACACTACATTACACTTAGACTACTTTTTAGTGATACAGCACTATGTCAAATGTTAAATTACATTATGTCACAGCAACTTACATTGTCCTACTAAAAGCTGGTATAATGTGTAACCAGAAGGACTACTTCTACACATTTTCTTCAACTTAGAAATTTTTAATCAGAAAGTTCAGTAAAACATGTGATAATAAGAAATATAGCATAATAGTATGTTTCTAGTATATTTTTAAAAAATAATTACTTCCTAAATGCTTTTGACACAGTATAATTGCAAATTTAATCTTGACAGGTTTTATACTGCAGCTGTAATAAAGTTACTCATTTTCAGAACCATTAAGTTAACCACCTACCTGCTATAATGAGAAAGTCAAAGTGACCTTATATGAGACAATAGGTGAAGTATATTGACTTATCATTTTCTACTTTAGGATGTATTCTATAACATTTTCTCAAGTTGTATAAACAGAGTTTTTACTGACAGAAGCAGCATGTAATTACTGATCTGGACAATGGGAAATATGTTGCTTCATGTTATGTGTGGCAAAATATTTAATATACAATAATTGCACAATTACAAGCCGCACTGACTATAAGCCGCATCTCCAAGTGTCGACAACATTTTGTTCTTTGTCCATACATAAGCTGCACCTGATTATAAGCCGCTCTGTCATTCGCAATGAGGACCCGTGTGCAACAAAGTTGCCAAATAGTAACAGAATTGCGGGATTGCGGGGTTTACTGGCTCGGCTCAGGCCGTGTGGGCTCAGCCTGCTCCGGGCTGCAGATAGGGCCAGGTGGCACAGCTCGGCGAGACCTCTTGGGACCGGCCGCCGCTGCTGCCGGGCTCGCTTGCCCTGGCCTGGCACCGCTCCATGGTGGCAGATGGGGATGGGAGCCTGCCTGTTCCTGCATCCCTGAGCCGTGGGGATGGCAGCATGGAACCCCCCACCTCTCCCCTGGGCTGCGCTGCCTGAAGGAGGGAGCCCCCGGCCTCCCTCCCCCTCCCGCGCTGCCAACACAGAGCCCGCCTCCACCCGCTGGGAAACAGAGTAATCAATTTGCAACAATCGTGAAATCCTGGGTTTTACTGGCAGGTGCTCAGCTCGGCACCCTGGCTGGCATTTCTGGGGTTGGAAATTTCAGAAAATTTTTCACATATTAGCTGCCCCTGAATGTAAGCCACATTTCCGGGGTGGGAGCAAAATTTTAGTCAAAATGGTGCAGCTTGTAGTCGTGAAATTACTGTATATATGCTTGATTGGATTCTTTTTCTCTGTTTAGGGATAGACTTTTCCTGCCCAGAATAAAATATTTAATTCATACTGTAAGGGTGTATGGAATGTGTGAACATCAGCTTCATTCAGATTATCTGATTTAGGACATTTTCCATTCAAAGAGGGATAATAAGTAATGGAGGAAGTGATAAACAACGCAAAAATACAGACAAACAGTAGACTGGGGCTAACGGAGGCAAAGTCTCCCAAGATTTCCCATCATTAATTGAAAGGTCATTAAGTAAGTACTTTGGAGAAGGCCAACCTGAACATAGTAACTGGTTCAAAGAGGAGAAAGGGAAGGAATATGAGCAACTGGGATACCACAGAGATAGATTGTAGAACCATGCAAAATTTATTTAAGAAAGTTTAAGGGAAGAAGACTGAGGAGAAATGAATAGAAGAAAAGCAGTGTAGAAAGAGCAGAACAAATGTTAAACGAGGCTGGTCAGCATACTTGTCAACAGCAGAGACCTGTACCTGAACACTTCAGTCTGTCTTTTTTTTCTTATTAAATATTCTTTTAACAAATTCTCTGAGCAATCTCACTCCCTATCTCATGTGTCAGTGCCAGGTGCTGGGGGGACTGGTAAGAGGTGCCAACCTCTGCAGATAGATACCCTGGTCTGACAGTGGGTGCCCTCAGTGGCGTCAACTGCCGGAGTTATGGGGTCATTAACCTCCAGCCATGGAGGTGTATGTGGTTTGTGTCCCAAAACCAGCTACTGAGGTGGGTATGAGTGAGGAGAGTGGGGAGTTTAGCAGTGGCAGCTGGATTGAGACCGAGAGTTACAGCATGTGCGCCAGATGTTGGCTTCTGGGGGCCAGTGTCAATTCCTACCCCAGACTGGCTCTGTGTGGGATGTGAGGAAGAGTTGTTGGCAAACTCCAATCTAAGGCCAGCTGGGGAGTAGGGGCCTTCGGTCTGGGGAGAGGTATCAGCTAGGTGGAGGATCTGTGCTGGTATTTGGGGAGTCCTGCCATTGTCAGGGGCCCAGGGAACAAGTGTGTGAGTTCTATGTGTGTGCAGTGAGCCCCCAGTGACACCAGCCCCTGAGCCAGGCACCCACGGGATGGGTAAGGAGGGCCAGGATCTCGACAGGAGTGTTGGCCAGGCAGAGGGACCCTGCTGGTGCTCAGGCATCTGGCAGGGTGTCTGTGCTTGCGAACTGGGTAGTRTGGGGTGTGTGCTGCACTTGTGACCTTCTGCCTCTGCCTGCACARCAGAGGAGGGGACGTGTCCCTGTGTGCCYGTGTCTGGTGTGAGTCCTGAGTGTGGGGGCTGTGCCTCGTCTGTGGCTCTGTGTGTGCCCATCTCTGTGTGTCTGTATGTTTGGGTGAAACTTATCACTGGTTGCACTGATAACAGCATCCACATCTCCTGGTCTGACCAGAGAATACAGGTTTCTATGCACCAGGTTGTGTGGGAGGAGTTCTTGGCCTGGATCTGCTGGTGGTGGTAGCCAAAATCCTTGAGGATTAATGTAGTACCTTGTTAAAGATAATCTGCTATGGGAGAATTCTAGTTAAATTTCACTGCTACCTTTTGTACTGAAATCACCTATTAATAAAGGACAAGATTCCAGAGGTTGTTCCAAACACCTGAATCAATTGAGGTAAGCTGAACCAGAAGGTAAATTAAATATTATGATTATAGCTGTTGCTAACATTACTGATGATATAGACTGAGATCTTATTTATGCAAATAACTTCAATTTATTAATTGATCAATTAATAAATAGCATAAATTGCATATTAATACTTGAATATAAATGTTTGTAAACACATAAATTATTCAGATCCTGAGCTTAAGTGTTCTTAAAGGCTTTATTTGCAGATATATCTCCCTGTAGAAATTCTATTCCTCCAATACCTCATACAACCAAAATCATGATGTAAAGTAGTAAAAATAGTTACAATACATAGAGAAACATTTAAAGCTAACTGCAGGGACATATTTTCTTCAAATGTAAGTGGAATATAAATCTGCAAGGAATTTGTGACTGGGTTTTCTGAAAAGGCCCAGCGTGGAAAATGTGAACATGTTAACTGCTGATATAAAAGACTTTTCCATCACAATCAGGCAGAATAAGCGGACTGCATGGCTGATATCTCAATGCATTCAGTTTGGTCTCATCCAATTGCTTATTTAATTCCTATACATGGCAAGTAGTTTAAAAGCAAATTAACGTTGTGTCATTTCCGTTTCACAAAACTTGAGTCAAGCAAATTGTCCTCCAGGTGTGTCCTGAATAACATATTGGCTGATTCTCTTCCAGAGGAAATTAGTGATCTACACTGCTTTAAAAATGATTTACAATACATTGAAATATTTTCAGACAGATACTGATTTGAGCGCCAAAATGAACACTCACCACTCACAACAGTTATTGCATTTAGCCATATGCAAGGGAATTGTAAAATTACTCTATTCATTTTTAAAGTACAAAAAAGAAAAATATTCTAAACAAAAGCCTAATTTTCTTTATTTTCCTTGATTTTTCACAGCTCTTAAGGGTTGAATCTTTGGTTTGGGTTTTTTTGTTTGTTTGTATGTTTTTTTTGTGGTTGTTTTTTTTTGTTTGTTTTTTTTTTTGGTTTTTTGGGTTTTTTGGGGTTTGTTTGGTTTTTTTGTTTTTTTCGGGGTTTTTTTTTTTTTTGTTTTTTGGGTTTTTTTGTTTTGTTTTTTTGGTTTTTGGGGGTTTTTTTTACAGTTCTGTGCCTAGAACAACTACATGAGAGTAAAGGATAATTCTGGTATGTTGTAAAGGATTTGGCACTGCCAGCAAGGGTACAACACACACAGCAGTGCAGCTTGAGATAGCCAGTTTCTCTTTCACTGACAGCTAAACAACCCTATACTTTTTACCATGCCACATTTGCAATGAGGTAAACACCAGTACCTGTATCAGAACCTGTGTACGAGTGATTGCAAGATAATAAATATTGTATAATTCCAAGTGGATAATTTCTCAAAGAAAAATTATGTATCTGGATATGATTCATTGCCATTTCTGCTTACCAGTATCCCTCCACTGATGATAAATGGAATTAAAATGCTTTCCTAAGAATCATTGCTTAACTCTCCCTTAAAACGTGAAAAAAGTCACCCAATAAAATAAAATAAAATAAAATAAATTTTAAAAAAAAGAGAGAGTATTTTAGATTCAGGCAAAATCAATCATACAGGCACCACAAAACATAACTCTACATCTTTCCGAGTATGTATAGACAGCTTTTCAAGTTACAAATCAAAACTGAAAAATTAATTCACTAGTTACTGTATTTATCTTAAGGTTATTTGTATAAGTCCATTCATGGATGTGCTCGTAGCATAAAATCAATTACATTAGATGAAGTTTATCTGGATTCATGTAAAGAGCTGGGTAGGAATTTAGGAAGGTGAAGGATGCAAGTGCTGTGTTGGCTGGGAAATATGCTCTTTGCAAATGGCATTTTAATAGCATGGGTATGCATCAAGAGGGTTCGTTCCTCTTGGGAAGGATACAGTTCATGATAACCCATGCAGGTGCAGCAGGACACTGTCCTTCATGCACAAGTCAGGAACAGACCTTGGTTCTGCTTCCCATGGCAGTGTGAATTCAACACCAATGCCTGGCGAATGTTTGTGACCTCAGAAAATAAAATGTTATTTTCTTCACAAGCAGCATATGTGATTTACCTCTGAAACTAGGTAATTTCAGGGTGGGTGCATTATTGGAACTTAATTTTCAAGTTTATTTACACCAAATGTCATTCTATACTTAGAAACAGCATTTTAAGATAATGAACACTGCTTATCATGTTAAATCACTTGAGTTTTGAAAGAGTAAGGTGTCAATTTTTATCAGTATGAAACTGTCGGTATCAATTGCTTGCACAGACAGAAGAGAAAGAGCTAAAATATTTTACCCTCCTTAGTCTGAACCTAATATAACTCAATTAACCTACTGTAGTAGTTAAATCTATTTGCTAAATTTTTAGTCTTGTAGAAATAAATAGTTGAGTGGTAGAGAAAGTGACTGGTACTTAGTAATGTCTCACAAAGAAATAAAAAAGGCTTGTAGAGATGAATATCAATACTACAGATTTGCTTTATACAAAAATATTTTATTCCGGTTAACCAAACAGAACAAAAAGCTACATACTTTAGACTGTGGAATGATAAGAGTATATTTCAGATGAAAATAAAACAAGAGAAAAGGAATATTAACAATGAAATTTTTAACAATTGCATAAGAAGGAGATGAAAAACATGATTTATAATCTATCTTTTAATTCTCTATAAGGCAGATAACATTGCCTTTCCTCATCAAATTATTGTGCAATAAAAATCCTCTGATCAGTTCAAATGGAATTTTCCATTAAGTACAATCTTAAAAAAGATTTTTTGGTTTGCAATCTATAATTGCATATAATTTTTATTAAATGTTTAATCTAGTTTTGCATAAGTAGAATGTTTTCTGAAGTCTTCCTTACGTGGTATTCATAACCTGCAACTTCTGTGTGCAATCAGCAAACAAATAACCAACGTAACCAAAAATGCCATTAACACGCAGTATGTGTCAGTACAGGGTAATGTAATAATAGAGGTACATATTGTATTATCAATTTGTAGGTGTTAATGGATGCTAGAAGCATCTGCTGCCTCCTGCAGCTTTGGTTCTTGGGATTTCTCCTGCCCCTGTGTCCAGCCCTGAGACCTTGAGGTCTCCATCCAAGACCAGTGGATGTAGTTGATACTTTCCTGGTTGTAGGGTCAACCCGCAGTGGGGCTGAATGTGTCTCTCACACACACAGAGAGCACGAGGTCCACAGACAAAGCCGAAGGAGAGCCACAGGCTCTGCCCCCACACTCAGGACTCACACCAGGCAGGGGCACACAGGGACATGTCCCCTCCTCCTCTTGGGCAGACCGAAGCAGAAGTGTCACAAGTGCAGCACACTCCACACTGCCCAGTTCACAAGTACATGAACGTGTATCCATGGATCCTGAGCACTGGCACAGCATTGTTGCCTGCTTGCCACCTCTGTGGACACACAAAACACCAGCTGAACAGAAACACTCCAGTTCATATCACAGCAGGGATTTCTTTTATGTTAAATTCACTGTATTCATGAACAGCTGTAACACATGGACCTGCTCTCTACTGCTGGATGACAGATATCTGTTGAACAAGTGGGATAATTGAGATAGGAAGAATCCTGTACCTACAAGCTATATAAGGTCCAGGACCAGGTCAGGAAGTGTTCATCAGTCTGGCAGAGAGGGTGGATCATGATCTGAAACTAATTGTCCAGGGACAAACCCAGGGTCTTTCTTATGTCTCTGTTAAAATGAAATGTAGCCGCTTGATACAACAACTGCCCCTCTAATACATCAGGGTCTTGGTGGGAGGCAGGATAGAGTAAATTCATTTGCAAGTTAAACAATAGCAGTTGAGGAACAAGGTGTTTCCTGGGGCTCACTGATCACAAGAAAAGAAATAAATGCAGCTAGTCCTTATTATCAGGAAACTGTTCTGATTATTTTATTCTTTTCTACACACTTGTAAATGCTTTATGACAAGGTCGCATAACAAGTACATGCATATCAGGATAATAAGCATCTTAGAAAATGCCTGAAGGTTGTTATTAGTATTGTGAGGTGAGAGTGAAAAAATAATCTCTAAGATACCTGCCTTTGTCATGGCTATTATTATTTCATTGGTATGTAAAAAGCCTTTCTGGAAAATTAACATATGATTTACTAAGCAACCAGTTTCCATCTCTCTGCATTACACTCAGCATGTAATTAATATTTAAACATTTTTTTCCATTCTCTTTATTTTTGTATTGTTTCTCAATGACAAATATTTTTACAGCTTGAATAAACATTAGCCAGGGTCCTTAAATTAATGTTTGTATATATTTTCTATTTAGTTTATGTACTGAATGTGTGACTATATCTGTTTCTACCTTAGATGCATTTCAAGTACCACATATTATTTTTTCTGCTTTCAGACACATGACTTATTCATTGATGGCTGAATAACCCAAAATTATCAGTAGTAGCTGATAAGAACCGAAAGATCATTTAATGATTCTGGGATTCTGAAAACAAAATAAATAATTAAAAACAAAACAAAAAACAAATCTTACACTGTTAGTACGTTCTTCATACAAAGCCATTGAATGCAACAGAAAATATTCATTGCTGTTAATAAGAAAGACAGCAAACTTAAAATGCATTACAGGCAAAACTGTACAAAAGGAAGGGAGGCAGTGTATTCTACAAAGAAGAAAAATAAAAATTAAAAAAAAAAAAAAGAATGTTAAAAGGGAGATTTGTTTTTTTTAAGAAATAAAACCTAAACTAAAATGGAGTCTCTTATTTAAAACCTAGGCATATTGTAATTCTTTCAAAATAATCAAGTATAACATTTTTAATATACAAATTATATTGGAGCTCGTGGTGGGCCGATTCCTTTGAAATTAACCTTATTCTGTACAACATTAGCTGAAACACTCTTGGGAAACACACTCTTAATAAGTAGGCTACAGTAGAGATCATCTTTAGGCATCTCTGAATGTAACATTAAAATCAGATTTTGTTCAGCATATCTCTGGGAGATTGGTTCAGATAACCATATTTAACCAACATAAATATAACTATTTACTATCAATTTTCTTTTCAAATCTATCAATCTTAAACATTGCAATATTCCGACAGCAGGGTCGATAATTTAATCATGCATTATTTAAAATATTTTGACTGTTCCTCTTACTAGAGATTCTCTTGTCTCTTATTTTTTATGACAAACACTGAAATATCATCCCTTATTCATAACCTGTGCCATGCCAATCATGATTCTATAGGCCCTTCTCATGGCTCCACTAATCTTTTCCAAACTAAAGAGTTCCCAAGCTACTTAATGTTTCTCCATACAGAGACCAATATCCAAAAATGGGGAGAGAGAGAGAGATCAGGATGGATAAGATTCATGTTTTAAATGAAAATTGAAATTGGAAGTGACATAAAGACCATCACACGGAGGAATGACCTTATTGCAAAGAACCACAGAGAAATCACAACATTTGTGAGTTCTGGAAGACTGTCCATCTGATTTACTTTGAGACTTTTGTAATCCAGCTAAATGCATTTAAGTTGGAATGATCAGAAAAAATGTGCTATTAAAGTTTTGGTTTTATAATGCAGTGCAGTGAAGTTTCCTACTTATTCCAGAGCCTTTGTTAATAATTCTGATACTCTTTTCCTTTGTTTTATCTGAGTACAGAACAGACTTCTGGAGGATGATCCACAGATCATCCACAATTTCACATCTAAGTGGACTCCAATATCACCAATATTCCTGACGGGATAACAGCTATTTAAAAATTTGCTGCTCAATAGGAATGCATCTACATTGTGCAAAACAAGATGAAGATTGTCAGGTTAATGGAAATCCAACATCAGAAATACCAGTACTGTGATACCATAAAGACCAGCTGCCCAGTGTTATATGTAGCACATTTGTATACTCTAGCTTGGTCACTGGAGTGATACTTGAGCAGGAATTAGAGTAAGTGGGCTGAGAACCAGACTTAAAACTTTAAAGTTGAAAGTTTTGCTGCATTTTGAGACTATTTGAAGCCTCTGATCAGCACTATCCTTGACTTAGATGAGGTTAGCCAATAAATATTCTGTAGTCTTGGCTGTGGAGGTCACTCCCAATTAGACCTTTTCACCTATAATTCCACTGAAGTATGTTTTCAGAACCAGGAACACTCCTTGCTTTGGGGTTAGTTTATGTGTTTCTAAAATACACGAAACTGAGGAGGAAATGGAGCACCTACTTTTTAACCAGGCAAAGATAAAACATTACCAAGAAAAAGGGAAGAAAAAACATTTCCAAAGTTAGCAAAAGTTTATTGACTGAATTTTAAAATTGTATTATTACAAATTAAAGGTCTTTTAATTTGTTAGAATTTTGCTTGTTTATTTGCTTTGTATTTTTTCATTAAATAAGAAGTTTCATCAGAGCAGTGATGCCTCCTTTTCTGGACAACATGCTCTACAAATGCCATCGAAACAAATTTCTCTGTCAGTCAGGGCAGATTTAGAAACATCAAGCTCACCTAAATTTCCTGAAGTTTTTTTGAAATGAGACAAAGTAACTGTAAAATGAGGGATTTGATCCTGCTCTTACTTTTGGTTTTATATTTTGAATGACGAAAAAGTGATCCTAGAGGACTAAGAAATCGTTTAAATATGAACAGAGTATTGTAAATCATGATAAATGTAAGCTAAAGTAATACATATTTATACAGGGAAAACTTCTTATGGAATACTGAGGTGCAAGTCCTTAAAAGTTACTTGGTTTATGTAAAATCTTTACCTATATTTATGCACATCCACACTTATGTATAATTTTAGAAAAAAAATTGATAAGTCTATGTTTTATAATTATATTGAATATAATACATTATAAATATTTGTATATTATGTATTTCTAATTGTAAACATTATTAAAAGCAATATTGCATTTTTTGAAAAAAAATAGAAATATTCACAAATTTTTCAGCATTTAAATAATATGCTTTACTAATATACTTAAATACAATACTTTATTAGATTCTATTAACCTGAACGTATGCAAAAAGACTTCTAAATTCTTGGTGAAAATGTGTTTTAAAAGACACATTTAGAGAGCCATATTAGTTCTGTTACAGTAAAAGCTGTAGGATTTTGGTTTTAGTGAGTATACTGTAAGAAGCTCTTGCACTTTCATAGTATATACTGCCAATGATTTTCACCCTGAGGATTTAATAGCCCTGTCTGGCATTTATGGTCTTTTTACATCAATTTCTTGATACATAGGGTTTATTCTGTGCATTGCAGACTCAGTGGTAGAGTTTATTGCAGCTATCATTTTCCACGTCCTTGAAATGTTTCAGCTCCTTCTTAAGTACCGTAAGAAAATGTATATTTCATATATATATCTAACTCCTGCCATGGATTTACTTGACACAGCCAGATGCAAACGATGTTCTGTGACCGTATACTTGAGTTGTGCAATCAAATTAATTTGTGTGAATGATCATAACAGAAATATGTATAATATATGGAGTCATGCTTTCTTACTCTTGAGAATAAATTACCAATTAAACTATTAACTTTTGAGACAATACATTGATGTGAAATGTAGATTACTAATGTATCTCAACAGTGATGTTGACCCATTGGTCCATAGTCACAACTGCTGCAAAACCACCTACTTTCCTTAAGCAAATTCAAATACAAAGCTTCCCCTGGCTGTTTTAGTGATTATAGCATTCAATTAATACTCAGTGTCCTCTTTAAAATGAAATAACACATTATGTTCCAGGGTGTATTTATTTTCTTTTTCCAAAATAATAAATGTAATTCTAGTGGCTAGCACTCCTAGAAAATAATTTTCTGTCAAATTTAATTTGAAAACCATATCATTTTAGCTCACACATTTCTTACATAGCTTTACATATCTAACCTCAGATTTTTAATGTTGGGTATTTTTTTGATAAAAAATAGCAATATTTTCCTAATGTACACTTTTACATGTGAATGCAACATGTGAGTTTCAAAATTAAGATATTTGATCTAGTGAAATTAAGCGAATAAAATGTATCACTTCACAGTCTCATGTAACCTCCTGTTCTTTGTATAGAGCAACCTTTCTGTTGCCATGCTTGAAGCATTTTTCCTAAGATTGGAAGAGTGAAGCACAACAGTATAATTCATTCACTATTGTCCCTCAGAATGTTGTCACTTTGAGACAGCTCATAGGAAATATCAAAAATCTGTACAAGAGAGACCTGTCCAAACATTTTTCCAGAAATAATGGGTTTGTGTCTGTGAACTGCCTAACTACAAGGAATGAGAACACTATCAATCTGCCATATGGCTGTGTTGCAGAATGCTGCTACACAAAGGTATTTTAAATTTCTTTTATTCTTTTAAGAATTACCATGTGTTAATGCATTTTGGATATGATTGAATGTTGTCTATGCTCTTCTCCATCTTCATTCTAGTAAGAAAAACATCAAAACAGATTTTCAATGATTAACAATGGTAGAATTTGACTTCCTCATTTTCTTCTTGAGAATGAATCTGCATTATTAATTTGGGGAGACATTGGAGAAAAAACAGCAATGCATAGAAATATGTGGGTGCTGGGATATGTATCTCAAAACGTGGCAGAATTTGTTCTCTGTGGATTTTACTGACATGTCTGTATTTCCACAACAATTGCTCAGTGTAACATGTAGTTTAAGAGTGTTAAAACAGAGAGTAAAATGAACCCTCTCCTTGCAGATACTTCAGCAGTCTCTTCTCAAAGAACAACTTCTCACAAATTCATTACAACCATGCATTATGAGTTTTATGAAATACTATTACAAATTAATTGCTTAAACATCTTCTTAGTGATTTTCAATTTGTTGATGAATTGTGTCGTGAAGCATGTAATTCCTGGAGCAAATAATTTCAAAAATGTTTTCTTTCTGTCTCCCTAGGTATCCACACAATATGTGCGCGGGTGGTTGAGCCCAACCAACAGCTAAACATCCACCTGGTGACTTACTCAGACCACTGCCCCCAGAGACATGGGAGAGAGGAATGGAAGAACAAAAGCTGAAAACCCATGGGCAGAGATTAAGGCAGTTTAATAGGTGAAGAAAAGCTTCTCATGCAAGCAAGACAGAATAAGGAACTAATTTTCTACTTCCCATCAGCAGGCAGAAGTTTAACCACTTGCTGCAGCACTTGGCTTCAGTATACACAGTTCTTGGGAGGACAAACACTGTAACCATAAACATCCCCCTCCCTCCATGTTTACCTGACTTTTTATTTCTCAACACACCTCCATATGCTGGGGGTTATCCTTCTGGTCAGCTGGGGGCTGCTTCCCTAGTTGTGTGCTCTAGCAATTTCTTGTGTACTCTCAGCCTACTGTCTTAGTGTTGGGATCAGAGCGAGAAAAACATCAAACCTTGACACAAGTTTAGAAAACACCGCCATAATAACACCTCAGACAGAGCAAGTTAACCATGTTAATGACTCACTCTTCTTGGAGTCCCATTATACTCCTGACCTAAGTTCCTGCTTGGGAAAATCCTATGTAAAAAAAATTTAAAACAAAACCAAATGTAAATATTTTAAGTTTTTCATTTATTTTCTTTATGCATTTTCTCTGTCATGAAGGCATTTGCACAGAAAGAAAATCCGGTCAGTATATCTGTGCCTATCTTAACACCAAACTGTGTCTCCTTAAAAAAATTCCCCAGCAGGTTACTTGTAAATGTATATATTCATATGCACATATATACATATACATATACATATACATATACATATACATATACATA
>PYHW01010631.1:1988837-2025428 GCA_013186435.1 Turdus rufiventris | reverse complement strand
ACATACACATACACATACACATATACATAAATGTACAATTATATATACACAATATATGCATATTTTTATATAATAAATCTTGTTTGCTTTTTGTTGGGGTTTTGGGGGATTTCCATCAGCTAAGTTATACCAGAAGGAAAACAGAAAGCAACTAAGGACCAAAATGGCAGACAATTTTTTTTAATTCAATAAATTTCAGTATTTTATACTTTGTAGAGGTAAGAATTTATTAGAATTGAACAGTTTAGAATCACACAGACTATCCCAGGTTAATTGCTTCTCAATATCTATTTTTTTCCTCCCTGTCTTTTAGAGTTAACTCCACTGTGGATAAAGAAATTTTTTAAATTTTATTAGGTGATATAGCTAACCTTTGCAAAGTCACCTGACCTAAATCATCCACGGCATAACTGGTAGTTGACTTTTCTGCCTGTTGCAATAATGTGTAATATCTCCATTTGGGTTAGAATTTGTAAGCCACACCTTGTTTTGGAAGGAGATGCACGGAGTTTGTCAGGTAAACTATTCAGACTATAATTTAATATACATTAATATTGTAAGTTGTAATACATGGTTCTGCATTCAAGGGAACCCAAATTAATATAATAGAAATGTATATTCTTCAGGTAGGTTTCAGTGATAAACTGCAACAATTTAAAGCTACTGTGTAATCTGCTTAAAAACATTGCAGTTTTTAGTTGTGTAATTGTCTTTTTTGTTTCTCAGCAGAGGGGCTATAAAGCAGTTGTGACCAGAATATGCATGTACACAGACTACACGGGCAGGAGGTTTGCACTAAGTGATCTGCACTGTAGAGTATGCAGCTGATCCATATTTACAGCTGAATCGTCATGCTGTTAGTCACAAGAAAACAGACATGCTCATTACCATCAAATTTGTAAGCTGTAAAAATTCTGGTTTTGATACAGAATATATGATTTCTTACATTAACCAAGAGGGCTCTGTTTCTGTTTGATTCAATCCCTTTGACAGTAAAAGACTGGATTTTTTGGACAATTTTGACCATAAAAGGGAGACTTGATCCCTCTGGAAACTGTCTGCCTTCACTGTTTACAATTCTTAGACATTTCTTACAGATTTCAAAAATTTTTCTGTGCTTTTCTGATGCTTTTTTTTCCTTGTTATTTTTTAAAATAAGTTGTCGATGAAAGAAATCGGCCATATTTTTCAGAGTCTGGATAATCTATAATCACAGATTGTGTGTTATAAGCAAATAAACACAATGCTATTTGTCTAGTCTAATATGTAAGACAAATAGAAAAGCAAGATTCACAAATCATTTTACATAAATCTTATATCCACATACATACTGTTAGATACATATTACTTTGTAGGTTAAGAGCATTTTGAGGATAATTTTCTCATTACAGTAAAAGTTCACAAGCTTCCTGTCACATTAGTTAAAATTAACATGAAAGTATAAGAACACATTTGTGAGTGTATGGGCATGAGTATTTTCTTTCTATGTTCTCTCATAAGGGCTGTCTTTCTCAAACTATTGTCTTCGTGGACATCATATAGGAAGTAAAGATTTGGAGTCAGTAATCTCTTATTTGCAGTTTTAAAGTAAGGCCCATACTACTAAATTCACTAAAACTACTAAATTCACAAAAACCTATAAACTGATAGACTGAAATGAGGTACAAACAGCCACATAGTTGTGTTTAATGCAAGTTAAAAATAGCTCCTTTTAATAAATTTATTTACACTAAATAAATTGATGGATCTGTTAAAAAATGAAGAAACAAGTAAAAATGTGTAGAAGTCACCAAATGACAATTGTGTTTCGAGCTCTGACTTTATAAGTAATTTTTTACAAAGTATACATGCTTGACTATGTTAACCATCTTAAAAAAAAAATTAAAAAAAATCTTCATTTGATTATTGGAAATAACACTTTTTAAATTTTGTGTTTGTCTATAATTCATATAATTAGTCTTGGACAATGAAAAAATTTCTGTGATTTACAATTGGTTCCCTGTTCATTCCACTTACATCAATATTTTTTTTAAACTTCGCCACAGTCATATGAGAGATAATAGCTGTGTGTTCATTCTAAGGCAGTCTGTCTCAAAGTACAAATCTGAGCTGACTCATTGAAATCATCATATGAATTTCCAAAATTATTCTCTTGGAACATAAAATTAGGATATTTAACAGCAAACCAGACTGCTCACATATTAACTATGCTTATGTTTTAGAGATGGGTGAAGAGGAAGATCCAAAAAGGGGTTTATATTACCATTTGGGGTTCATTGATGTCAAATCTTTTGAGCTACTCTAATCAGATTTTGCCACCATATGGAAAGCATCAGTTTTATCCTGTGATAATCTGACCTTCCTTGACCAAATCTCTGATGAATATAAATAGAAATTGAACAAGTGTTATCTGGTTTTAGACACAAAATAGAACAGAGTTAGACTAGTGCTGAAATTTTACTTTTTGGTAGTATGCACTGCATGGCAATTGATACAGAAAAATCAATGGAAAAAAATTTATTTAAATTCCAATCTAAGAAATCTAACGGCTCACATTTCCCAGAATAGAACACGAAGTGTCTTGGCTGTCAGAAGATTTCTTATGAGGAAAAAGCACTAATCTGCACTGATTCCTTTCCAGGGACAAAATCTGGGCTTACATATAGGTGTGAGAGTCTCAGCCAAGTGCCTGACAGTTTTCCTGCTGTTTTCCTATGGGGATATTGACAATTCACCATGTACTGCCATAGCCTGATCAGAAGACGTCTTAACATGCAGGGTAATGAGTATCAGTTCTTGGCTGCTCTCATATCTCTCAGCTGAGTTTAGGCTCAGCCAGATACTAATGAACAGGGAACAAATGTACTGCAGTAAAATACAGCAGTAACAATTTCAGATTTCTTGGTCACAACTGTATTCTCTTAAAACTTCCTTTTGCTTTGTAAAGTTGGTAGGGAAAATGCTATTTTTGAATTTGTTCTAACCCTTACAGAAATACTGACTCAGAAACTACGAATATAACGTGAATTGAATAAAAAAGTACTTAAAGGTGAATACTGATTAATTCTCCAAGGAACTGATGGTAGAAGAAAAGAAGAAGAGTAAAGATAATACAATTCAGAAAATCCAACGTGTGCAACTCAGGAAACTGAGACAAGGTGCTTCAGAGAGACAGAGAGAGTGTAATGTATGAAGAAATGTGAGGGATCTGGCAGTAATGGAAAAGCTGAGACTCATAACAGCAGAATATAAAATCCACAGCTAAGATAGGAAGTCTATTTAGAAACCAATACAGAACCAGAAATTCTTCAATGAAATGAAAATAAATATTAGATAAATAAACCAAAAATGGAAACAAAGGTAGATTTCTAAGAATAGGGGCTGGGGGTGGGAAGGAGTAGGGGGAAGGGGAGAAAATCAGTGAAACTGATGTGAAAAAAAAGACTTTCCATTTGCAAAGAATAGTAGAACCCCAGGAAAAAAAAATTAAAAGTAAGAAAAAGAGAAGCAAAGATACATAACAAATTTTGGCTTAGGTAAAGATCAAGACAAATCCTGCCTTATTTGCTTTTAAAAAGCCAACACAATAAAAAACACCCCCCCCTTTTAACTATACATATAAAAAAACCAAAATTTATGATTAAAAAAAGAAAGAACACACTGTCTTTTATGAAGTAGAGTGGAAAAATTCAATTTGTGCATCTTGACTAAATTAATCCTAAATTAATCTTAAAATAATCTTAAAATAATATTTTTACATAAGGAATTATTTTTTTTAATGTCTAGACTCCAGAAAATGATGTTTTGGAGTTCTTGTATCCAGAGTTCTAATAGGAAAAACCTTAAAATTGAACCTTTGAAAATACGATGAATTTAAATAAGAAAAAGAAAAAAAAAAAAAGAACCCAGAGCATTTCAGTTATGTTAGTCTAACTCCAATTTCTGGCAGGATTCTGTAAAAAAATTATTAAGAAATCAATTTCTAAGTACCTCAAAGATAATAAGGTGATAAAAAAGGACAGCATGAGTTTGTCAAGAACTGATCATGTCAAACTAATCTAATTTCTTTCCCTGACAGTCTAACAGGCCAAGTGAATAAAGAAGCAGGAGGTTAGGTACAGCTTGACTTTATTATGGTTTTTTGACACTGTCATGCATGACATTCTTATAAGTTAGCTAAGAAAATGCAGTTAAGATATAATCACCCACTTAAAATTTATGCTGAAGAAGTAGTTATTAAAGGCTCACCTACCCCAGGAAGGTATTTCAAGTGTCATTCCTCATGGATCTACCTACCCCTGCCTTGTTTTCATTAATAGCTGGGATTGATGTAATATATAAAGAGATTCACAGAATCACAGAATCAATTAGGTTGAAAAAGACTTCTGAGATCATCAAGTCCAACCAGTGAGCCAACACTACCCTGTCAACTAGACCATGGCACTGAATGTCATGGCACTGGCATCCGGTATTTCCTTAAACACTTCCATCATCTCCCTGGCAGCCCACTCGGATATCTAATTGTGCCTTCTGTGAAGAAATTCTTCCCAATATCCAATCTAAATCTCCCCTGCTTCAGTTGAAAACAACATCCTCTTGACCCATCTCTGGTTGCCTGGGAGAAGAGACTGACCCCCACCTGGCTACAACCTCAGTTCAGGCAGCTGCAGGGAGTCAAAAGGTCACTCCTGACCCTCATTTTCTCCCCAGCTCCCTCAGCTGCTCCTCATGGGATTTGCGCTCCAGACTCTTCACCAGCTCCATTGCCCTTCTCTGGACATGTCCCAGTACTTCAATGTCCTTCCTGAATTGATTACATCATAGTAGAAGACATGGAAGGCATTTTCAAGGACAGTTCAAGACTATTATATGATCTGACAAATTCCTACAAAATTCAACAAATATAAATTCAGACAATTTGAAGTTTAATTTTACTTTTAAATATGCACAAAACTCATTGTTTCAGTGTCTACTATGAGTGGCTAGTTGCCTAGAGATTTTTTTTAAAGGCAAACATGGATCTTGGCCTTATGGTAGATTTGAAACCAATTATGAGTTAGTCATATGAATCAGAAAGAACCATAATTCTGGAACACATTAAGATAGTACTTAACGTTAAGGCATTATGGTTGTAAAAATTTTACTCTTTGCAGCCCAGGGGTAGTACTGGCTGGAATCCTTATTCTTCTTAATACCCACAGACAGTAATCCTCCAAACAGCATTCAGAGAGGAGACATTGAGCTCCTGTTAATTGGTTGCCTTGTGGGATTTTTTGTTTGGTTGGTTGGTTGATTGTTTTTTTTGTTGTTGTTTTTGTTTTTTGCCTTTTTTTTTTTTTATTTAATAGCAGATATCACTGATAGAGCGTTAGATTTAAGAATATCAGTTCTAGTGTAATATTTGTAAAAATTTTGTCTAGACAATAATATTGGTGCATTTCTGTAAGCTAGAAAACTTTTTTTCCCAGTTAGGGTAACTAATTTGAGATTCCACAACCTCACAGTAGTCAGTGAGACAGTGTGGTTTGTGCATATTGAAAAGTAAAGCTGCATAGAGGACATGCTGATTCAGAAAGCCTTCCAGGTTGTGAAGACAGAGGAAATGAAATCGAGCTTCTCCCATTTCTTGGTGGTATTATTCATATTCTCGCTTACAACTTTAGTTGCAGATTGAAGTTGCAGATTAAATAGGAGAGTGAGATCATTATTGTAGAGCATTGAGATGTACTGCACATACTTATTTCACTCCTGCTATTTGAAGGACTGGCTGAGCCTTTGCATGACATTCTTTAAAAGCTAAAATAACTATAATCAGTCCATGCATTCAGTGTACTTTGTAATAGCTCATTTGCTGTATTGCACTTATATTCCAATAAAGAAGTTTATACATTTTCAACCAATTCTACTGCATTTTAAGCATTAGTCCATCCTGGGAATTGAAGAGCCACTCAACTTCTAGAACTCAGCTGACAAGGCAAATCCAAGGCAAGCAGTTATTTGAATGGCTTATTAAACTTAAATCATAGCCAATTAGTAAGGATTGTGCTGTTCCCCTCCCTCATTGGTAAATACTCATTTATTTTCTTGTCTCATTTACTTTCTTGTATATCATTATTAATAAGCTTTCTCTTCTGCATAAAGCAACATGCCTGCAAAAGCAGATGAAAGGAAACAATGGAGGTCTTGCAGATTACACATGCTGACATTTAAGGTATTGTAGAATTTTATTCTCTGAGGCTCTGGCCTTGCACTGTGTTGTTCCAAACACTTTCTGCTATGAAAAAGTAAAAAAAACCAAAAAACCTATGCACTTTTCAGTAAGTACAGGAAGAAAGATGGAGGATGGAGAAAAACCTACAGAGAGCAAAATCATGCCTACTATCTGGAAAACGTTAAGTTTTGTCCTCACACACAGCTAGAAAAAGTAAAGGGCATGCATGCTGAGAATTGAAAGAGCAAATGGTATCTGACAGTGAAAAAAAAAACAGGGGGAAAAATTGCAGCATGTTGTTTAAATTGGTAGTCTGTGTTCCACACTGCAGAAAAAGAGTCACTCTATTTCTTCTTTGAAGACATCTGCTGCTGCATGTTGAGAATAATCATTGCAGTGGTGCTGAGAGCTATCCTATTGGGAGGACACGCATTAATTCTGATATTCCTTCTTAACATGTCCTGAATCTGGAGAAAAACCACAGACTCTGATGCAATTTTATTTGCCTTGAGGTCTGGCCTCCAAAAACTGCTTCACACATGGGGTTCCTCCAAATCTTGATAGACCTGTATGAGTAAGTGTCTGAGGCATCAAGTTTGTTGGAAATTGTACTGCATGACGATGCCTAAGTAACTGAATCAGGCCAATTTTTTTTCTGGGATTCACCTCTCTTGTACCAACAAGGGAGAAGGTTAGCTGGATGAAGCAATGCAATCAAGCATGTGTGATTACTACAGTGGTCCTGTGTAGGGCCAGGAGTTGGACTCGATCTTTGTGGGTCCCTTCCAGCTCAGTGTATTATATGATTAATTTCCAGTCATATCATTGTCTTCACTTTTGTTACCTATTAGGCTCTTGTATGAGTTAATTAGAAAGGTTTTGCCAAGAAGACTATCTTTTGAAAACATGGATTATTGAGCATAGAGTGCAATATGCCAGGATTATGTAAGTTTGCTTATTATCTTCACTGAGAAAGTACTCTGTTTTGAAAGGAAGGTATTCCATTAAAATTCCATTCATGTATATTTATTTTAAAAACAGATCCCCTTCAGTTTAAAAACTTTTTTCTTCTGTGCTTCTGATTTTCAATATAAATTGCTTCATTTTCTGGCACCACTTACATCACAATATTAATTCATCCTGAGTGTTATAAATAGAGTGAACCACAGGGAAATGATGATAAATGTTAGCTTGCTGTTTAGCTTAACTAATGTAGAATAAACTTCCGTCAGCCTCTCACTATGGGTAATAGCTAATGAGATTTCTATCTTATGCTGCAGTTTAATTGCATAGAGTTATTCTCTTTGAAAGTTTGCTATCTAATGCAGTTACATGGGAAAAAAAAAAAGAAAGAGGAAAAAAAAAGATTAAATATCTAAACAGCCTCCAAGCTTTCTGCAAAGGTTATAACATTACAAAAATTTTAAGGAAAAAAACCCAAGAAGAATCAAAAAAACTAATATTCTACTATATTTTTGTAGAAAGCACTGTTTTAATTTAAGGATATCTTACCCATTCGAATGGGGTAACATTTTGAATGTACAATAGTATTGCAAGCCATCAGGTCTGGTGAATTGCACAACTTTGGTTTGAATTTAGAAATCTGTTATCATCTTTGTGTAATAAATTTAGTATTATTGCCACTTCTTTTCATTTGCTTAAGTTCCAATTCTGCCCTCACGTAATATGTACAAGGTACATTTAAAGATCATGAGACTTAAGAGTTCACTGCTCATATGAGGTGGATAATATGAAAAAAAAGGAAAAAAAAATAAGATGGGTGTTAGGAGTGTTAGGAGGTTTTGAGCTCTCCAGCTAATCTTAAATATAAATCTTTACTTTGTGTACACTGAAACAAAGTCAAACACCACCCTCTTATGTGAAAAAAACTGACACTATTTTTCTTCTGAAGAGGAAACACTCCAGTAATCTAATTGAAGTTCTTTGCAATATTAGCAGTCCATTTCTGACTACCAGAATTCATTTGTACATAGAAGGCAATTGTTCGCCATTCTGCACAAAGTCTTCAAAGATGTCAGAAAAATAAGCCTTCCTTCCCATTACAAATGTGGGAATGAAAACTTTTTGTTCTGGAGGATTTTTCTATAAGAAAAGATGGAAGAAAACTGATGTTGTTTCAGTTCCTTGAAAGTGTATAACTCTTTACAGCAGAACCTCAGAATAATCTTGAAGAACAACTTGTGTGTATCACTTAATTCTTGCAACGCCCTTTTCTTTCTCTTTGTTCTTCTTGAAGAGATCCTAGTGTGTGATCTAGTAGGGAAGAGGGAGTAAGGGGAAATAGCTGGCATCACATGAAGCAAAATTTAAAAACACCTTCAGCAGCAGCCTCAGCCTGGGAAATCTGAGAAATGGAATTATATAATTATATAATACTGGAATTGCTCCCTGACTTCCTCAAGTCAGGAGGAGAGGACATGGTCTGTGGAGGACTCCCTATCCTCTCTCCACCTGGCAGCATGCGCTGACTTAAGGGATGGGGGCAATGGTGACAAGTTCTTGGGAGGTGCAACAGCCACAGGGTGACTACCCCACCTTCCCAGGTGCCCTGGCATAGCAGGCACAAGACTCTGCAAGTGGAACTGAGCAGTGACAAGGATGAAGGTTCATCTAGGTTGGAAATGTCACTGAATTTAAGTTTGCTTATGCCCTTTATCAAAACTGCTTCCCTTACGGAAAAAGAAGAAGAAAATCTATTGTCATAGGACACATTCTTTTGAGGAAAAAAGAGATCCAATTTACTAAACTTACTAACCATTCTTCTTAGGGAATTCTGCTGTCTCCCTGGAGTCCAGGTGAAAGAGATATGAGGAAACTTCCCACCCTGGTATGACTCTCACTCAGACTGTTATCCATTATTCAGATTTCCTGTAGGCAGCAATGAAGTTGCAAAAAGAAGTCTGAGGGCAATTAAGACCTGAGGGCCTTGGGACTCCAGACTGTGGGATTAGGAGCACCAACACTGTTCTCTTGAAGTCTTTCAGAGACTGGCAATGAAGAGGAAAGAAACAAACTCCACACCTGGTGTCGCCAGTAGAATTTGGCAGGTTCTGATCATAAGTTTTTGCAAGGTGGTGGGGGTTGGGGTGGTGGTTAAATTCAATATTTGAAAAATTGTATTTGTTGAAAGGGTTATTAAGTGGTTAAAAAAAACCCTGGAGTTTTAAAAAATGTGGCATCTGGAGACATAGTTTAGTGTCAGCCTTGTTAGTGTTAGTTTACTGGCTGCATTGAATAATCTTAAAGATTTTTCCAAATTATATGATTCTATGGTTCCATGATTCTGTGTGTGTGTTTATGCATATGTATACCAAATCAGTTAAAATTTCTGAATTTATTCTGCAAGTATAGTTAAAATGTCTTTTCAGAAATAAATAGATAGCTAACATAATTTTTCATTAAATTTGGATGGCATTTAATATGCCCGTTTATCTCAGTCTCACTAAGTTATTTTGTATGCAAGCAACAGTTTCTGTAAAATATTTGATAATTATAACCACAATTTTTAAAATTATCCATCTCAGTTCTTGTCTGAAACACTTATCCTGCTCACGGGAAACTTCTTCTCTACCTTATCCCTGTCACACAGGGATAAGGTGTCTCTGTCTCCCCTAGGGCACATTAACATACAATAATATTAGGCTCTGTAGGATGTGGATATGATTTTATTTACAGAATTCTGAACACGGAGAGGTTTTTTCACATCTATCTCTTGAAATATCTGAGCTTTGGTGTTTCGAAGTCTTGCTCAGTGAGGTCTTGCTGTCCAGTTGAAATCTGCTGAGGAATCCATGGCTGATATATAAAGCACAGTCGATTTTTTCAAATTATGCATGTGCTCAGAAGTCTCATGGCCTTAAAACCTTCAGGGAATACTTAGAGAAGATGTAAAACACAGTTAACCTGTTGATAATGACACTTAGAAACAACAGGTCCCATTAGGAAGTGGGGTGCTTTCAAAAAATATGTGAAAGTCTAAAAAAATCTTCTTACTTTGTGATAGAAGAATGAAAAAGGTTGATAAGATTCACTGTTCTGAAAAATATTCCCTCTATAAAGCTACTGAGTATGACTTACACCTTCAGCAACTGACAGGTAGAATATCCATTTTTATTTTACAGCAGTATCTCAAATAAATTACTTCACATTTTTACTAGTAATGTTTTTAAATATATCCCCAAATATATTTTTTCCAAAATACACCTTTCACAATTAATTAATATAACATAATATGGAAAGGAAATTATTTTGCAATGTAAGGAGAAAAATTACATATAAATAATCAGTGTTTTAATTTTGTTTCTAAAAGAGAACAAATTAAATCAAAACATAATTTGAACTAATAACTAATTGAATAAATAATTTCAGGAAAAAGCTTTTAATTGCAACTTCTATGCCAGATACAATCAGTAGTATCGTATGAATTGTAAATTGCTGAGTAGATTTTATTTTATAATTTTTATATGATAAAAATTCCTTCTTCTCAGTCTCATTGTTGATTCATTATTCAATGGTTTTACTAATTTATCGACTCATTCCCCACAGGGGATGAAAGTTTCAGAAAGGACCTACCATTTCCTATATTTTTTCAAATATAGTGTTTTCCTTTTTTCATCATACTTTACAATTTTTTAATTCTGTTTTTTTTAAATTTTATTTGGTGTTACAAGCAAAAGTTTAAATATATTGATTTTGATAAAATTAAAAAGAAACAATTACTTAATTATTCTCTCACCCGTGATATAAGGAGGAAGAAATCTCACACTCTTAAAATCACAGTTAAATGCTGAGCTTACATTAGTAGAAGTTGAATTGACCAATTTGGCCCCATGACTCTACTTATAGTAGATTAATGTTTTTATTACGTTCTATCCTTGAACTTGGTAATTAAAGAAAAAATACCCCAAAAGAATCAAGGAAAGCAAGGACAAAGATGAACAGCAAGAGGGAAAAGTGTTGGGGTTTTTGGTTTTGGGTTTTTTTTGTTTGGTTGGGTTTTTTTGGTTTTTTTGGGTTTTTTTGTGTGTTTTTTTTTTTTTTTTTTTTTTTTTGGGTTTTTTTTTTTTTTTTTNTTTGTTTTTTTTTTTGTTTTTTTGTTTTGGCTTGTTTTTGTTTTGTTATTTTAATAGAGAAAATAACAACAAAATAGATATTTGAAATCTTCACCTTTTGCGCTTAATCTACAAACTTAATTTTCTCTTCTATTTGAATTACTTGAGTTTCCAGGAAATCTTCCGTGCGAGGCAAAAATGTTGTTATATTAGTATCAAGTTGATATCAGCAGAATCTCAGTAAGATACTATCTCTCTCACATGTAGAGGAGCTAACCACAGATTGGTGACGATTTCTCTCTTTTAGAGATACTTGTATTTGTGGGTAATTTTCATGCTGTAATGGCTCTTTGCATAGCTGGAAGCCATCAGAAAAATCCAAACTTCGTATCACACATCTAGCAGGCAGTGTTTTCTGTTATTTAGTTGTAGCAACAGAGTTTCATCATGGAGATATTAGTGGTGTTTGAATGGCTTTTTTATTCATACTCCAGAAAATATTTGAGAAGTTGTCACGTAGAGGAATAAACAAAATTTAGTTGAGTTTTCACATGTCTGCTAATGACTAAACAAGGAAGAATACTCTACTCTCCTTATTAGAGCAATTCCACTACATGGGATACTATACAGGGAAGACCATCAGGTTTCTGTGGTCACCCTAAATCTCCTCGCCTTTCCCCAGTCCTGAAAATAGGATACTGGCGGGGAAAGGTCAATGACATGTATGGCATGCGGTAAGGTACATCTTATAGCCTTAAGCCATAACGGTCCTTAAAAAACACTGGGGAAGCAAAACCCATGAGGGGTTAAAGCTGAAAACCTGATGAGAAAATCATCATGAGTAGCAAGCACAGAATCACCAAGGGCAAGATATGCTTCACAACTTAAAGCCCTTGACCTTGTCTCTCTTGAGGTCCTCAGTAAACAAGCTGATATGTGGGCTAGATAGGCAGACAGTGAAGTGTGCTGAAAACTGGCCAGACTCAGAGGGTGGTGCTCAGTGGCCCAGAGTCTGGCAGGAGGCCAGCAACCAGCAGTGCACCACATGGGACAGTACTGGGTCCAGTCCTGCTCAGCACGTTCATTAACGAGCCAGATGAAGGTGCAGAGTGCACTTCCAGCAAGTTTGCTGATGACACAAAAATGGGAGAAATAGCTGATACTCTGGAGGGTTGTGCTGCCACCCAGAGCAGCATCAAAAGGTGAGAGAAATGGGCTAATGGGAACCTAGAAGTACAAAGCCTAACAAGGGTCGCATACACTAATGTGGAGTGGGAGTTGTCCCCCTGAAAAACTGTTCGGCAGAAGATCTGTAGAGTCTAGCATACTTAGAGGTGATCAGGAGCAACAATCTGCTGTTGCTGTAAAGCATAAGAATGGTGTCCTGGGCTGCATTAGGCAATGTGTTGCCAGCATGCCACTCATTATTATCTGTTTTTCAATTTGTCTTCAGAGAAAATAAAGAAAGGGAAAAAAAAGACAACAACCAAAACCAACCCCCCCCCCAAAAAAAAACCACCCCAAAAAACCCCCTCCTTTGTTTCTAATTGGAATACAAAACATTATTGTAAATCTAAACACAATTCACGCATCTGTGAATGGTATTCACGTGAATTCCTTCTAATTGTCTCCTATGTGATAGCAGCATATTCCCTGTGTGTGAAATAATGGAAGCTGTTTGGGCTATCAGCATCACAGCAGCATTTTGATATCTGTGGCATGAACTAGGTAGAAATATTTTCAGTACTATGATAGCTAAGATGTTGCTGTAATAATAAGCTGCAAGTTAAAAAAGGACTGAAACAGTGCTCTGCTTTCCTTGATTTGGAACACAGAGAGGATCAATTATGAAAACAGCTTTACTGAAAATCCAGGTCATCTACAATCTCTAATAGTTTTGCAACTCCAGAAATAAAGAGACCTCTGAAGATTGTTTTATACAATAACATCAGCAGTGGACAGTGCCAACACCTAGAATGTATTGGAAAGTTAACACTAAAACTATAACATTAAAATTTGATACCAAATTATGACTCTCTCTGTCATAGGTAATTCAATGAGAAAGAGAGGGAGAAAGATGTTGCAGATGGCAATGATAATTTTCCAAGCACAAAAGACCACCCATTTTAAACCAAAAGTTGTACTCTAGCTTTGCCTTCATGTGAAACCGTAAAGAAGGTAATGTAAGAAAAAAGGATGTCAGGCAAGTACAGCCCACAAAAGAATTCACAAAGTCTAAGAAATGACACTCACTCAATCACCCATAACATGATAATACTAATTATTTGGAAATAAAATTCAAAAACATTGTGAAACACAACATAAGCATGAGAATTCATCAGATTAATATGACACATTTGCAAAGACCAGCAATCTCATAACATAGCAGTTCAATTAGCTTAGAGAAATTTTTCATTTGAACTAAGACCAATACTACAGGAGGAAGATGAATGTGCTACCGACCAAAGTAAATCAAACATTCTTAATATTAAGGTGGAAATCCAAGGGAAATATGATGTCTGTGTACCACCAGTGACGGAATGGCTAGGGAGGAGAAAAAGAACTGACAATTATAAGCTTAATTTCACAATGAGTTACATAGATGAGCAAATATATATGTATGACAATGTGACAATATTAGATTATTTTTTAAATTAAAATACTTCTTTTTTTGAAATAAAAATTTCTTATCCTCTGTGCCTAATCAAGAGTAAATTCATCACAAAAAGCAGGTAACATCACGCCTGAAAAACTCTCTGAATTGGTCTTCTAAAACTTGAGAAATACAGAAATCTAGAAAATTAGTGAAGAAGGTTAAATATCTTCCATTTCAATGCCACAGTTGCTCTGTGTAAGGTTAGAATGAGAATATTACTCTGGAAATCACTGTATATCAAACTACTAGAGTGCATATAGTCACTGCACATTGTAGGAAAATTGTCAGAATTGACATTTTTTATAGACTTATCAGCTTTTAAAGACATCCCTCCACCCCCCAAATTAATGTTGTTTGCTAATATTTTTTTCTTCTTTCAAAGGGGAGGTGTTCAGGGTGTGATGGCTGATGGAAAGTTTGTTTATTTTTTATGCTTCATACATCACCAGGGTTATGCTAGCTGCCTTTAGAAAAACAGGATATATTTGTGCAGGTTCAACAGCCCCTTTGGGAAACACCATTTCTCAAACTGCCATTTGGGCTATATTCAGTACACAAAGGCTTTTACAAAAAAATTCAACACATTTCTAATGTCATATAGGTTACTGATGTCTGCACAGATGACATTTTTATCTGAGGAAAAAAAACTGTGGATGAGCATTACCAGAAAAAACATGTGAATGAAGAAAACAAATTGAAAAAATCACAAAGCAAAAAGAAGAAAACATCATAGGAAGATAAATTATCAGAATAAACAGATATAAAGCAGTAAACAGCAGCTGCTGAAAAAATCTGATTCAAAAAACATGGATGAAATATAAGAATGCTTTGGATTCTATGATTCTATGATTTGGAACTATGAAAAAGAAATCTCCATCCCATACATTTTGTTTCAGAAATAAAAAAATAGGGATATTAAGATACTGGAGGCAATAATAGGTTTTACAAGAAATCAGGAAAAAAATAATGTTTAAAGGGCTCTAACAGTGCTGTCCTATGAAGTTTTTCCTAAAACTTCTTTCCTCACTGATATATCCAAGAAATTAAATAATCGAGTCAAAGATAGTGGTGTTTCTGTCAATGGCTGAAAATTACAATCTTTCACATAACACATCTAGCAGCATAAGCAAATTCCATAATAAATTGAACATTGGTAATTACTTCAGATGCTAGGCTGACATTGCATTTAATAATTTAATTTAATTTAATAATTGAATTCAATTAAGTTCAATACAAAAGAGCATGTGTTGCTAGTTTGTTATAACTAGCTTTACCAAGAACTAACGTGTTGGGAATTATGTTCTGCACAAAGTTTTTTAACGAGCTTTTGCCAACTCACCCACTAAGCTAGATAGGTAGAAATTATGCATGAGTGTTCAGCAGGACTGTAGACACCCAACAACAGAGACCTTTATTTGTCTCTTTGACACGGAGAGATTTGTGAACGACAAGACATCTGAGCTTACTGCGTTGCTTGACTTTACCACAGAGTATTTTTTATTAATTTCACTGCTTTGGAAAACAGCTGACATTCAATCTGGCTGAGAGAACGAAGATATTTCTGAACTGACTTCCACAATCCTTCTTTTTGACAGCTAACTTGCAATGAATGAAGCTGAGTAATCAGCCATTCATGTTTGAAATAGGAACTGTACACCTGAAGCACATCTTGAACTTGCATTTCAGACAAGTTTGGAGCTATGAGTGTGTTGAAATTTTCCATAATTTTAGGGACACTTCTCAAAACTTGATTGAAGGCTGAACTTTGTACTATCAATTATATTGAGTAAGATATATTTATAACATTTTCTTACTGATAATGGATGCTGTTCAAGTATTTTAATTTACATTTTCTGGTGAGTATGTCTTCATCTGGACTCTGTGCCCTTCAACTTTATCTTTCTTGTGATCAATTACCTCAGTAGTTCAAAATTTGTAATTTTGGGTGACTGAGTGAACAGCATTTTTTTGTCCTTTTTATATTGCTGAAGAATTCTACTACTGCCATTACCAATTATTTTTATAATTTCTGGAGAACATGGATCCTGAATGGATTCTAAGAAGACAGAGACAATAACTACTGGTGTTTTTTGGTTCATTTTTTTTGTTTGTTCGTTTGTTTTTGCTAAACAAGCTAGTTTTAAATGGAATTTCATTAGATTAGAGTGAGATGTCTATGCAGTGCAAAGCATAATGGTCTGTAGCCTAAAAATGCCTAAAAACTGCTTGTCTTTCCTTTGTCAACCCTTCTACATTATAAAGTAGCAAAGGGAAAATGTTTACAGAATATACTATACTGCTAGAACAATCTGGGTGGTGGTGTGTTTTCCTTATTATTTTGAATTTTTTATCTAATATTTTAAGGTTTCACTTTTTTTTTTAAAGACACTGTGAAAAGCATACCCTGACAGGAGTAAAAAATAGATTTTATTCTTATTGTTACTCTTAGTATCTATATCTGACATAAACCAATATGCTTAAGTCACCATTATAAAATTAGTGAGAGTTGTTTAAATTCTATGATTGCCAATAAAAGAACATCACCACCACAGGTGATACAGTGGAATCTTCTTGAATCTTACTGTCAGGGTCCAAACTCAAAGGCATGAAATAATTTACTGTGTTGCAAATGTCAGGTCTCATGACAATAAAATCATTATCAAGATTTTTATTTGACATTCTCCTCCAATTTCATTATTTTCTTTAAAATGAATGAATTTCTGAATTTATTTTGTTTTGCTCCCATTTAGTTCTCATATTTCAAATGGCAAAAACAGCAAAAAATAAGTAGTAGTCATTTCTAGTTAAGAGCACTGTGGTAAAGTATCTACTCATTTTAAGTAGTAAGTTTACTGGATGGACACTGTAAATTGATTCTGTAAATGCTAGTGACAAGAAAACACATATCTTCTTGTTTACCTGACAGAATCTTTTTGGATCATGTGAAATTGCAGAACAGAGAAGAAATATTCTCTCCCCTGACATCATCTGAGCATACTCATCCAGGGGGTGAGGTAGAAATAGGAAACAATGGAAAAATGAAGGATTTGATCAGAAGTGCAAACATCTGTGATACAAAATTAATAATAAAGACTCCTTTTATAGAAAGAATGAAAAAAAATTAGTCATAATGTGAGGTGGACATCAAAAAGGTTTTATGATTTGCTCTGTTAGTATCTGTGTCTTTCCATTGACTAAATATAGAGTTTAGATGACAAATTGAGATATATACAATACTTTGCTCCCATATTTGTACTGTTAATTTGTATGACTAAGTGTCCACAATAATTAAGAATAGAAGAAAAAATGCACCATAAAATCTAATGTGATAAAAAATATTTTTCCAAAGAGACCAAGAAGTGTTACTGTACAGTATGTTGCTTGAAGCACTCACAAATTTATTTTCAAGTAAAAGATTGCCAGAAGTTTCCACATGTAAATATTCAATGAGTATAAGATAAACAGATTATCAGCCACTTTCTTTTCTTATTCTAACTCAACCAAAGGATTTTTTTGTAAAAAATAATGTAATAAAGCAGTAAATATAGAAAACTGTTTAGGAAATTTACATGCCCATTCTTAGACTTCTCAGTATAATAGACATTCTTTAACTAATCTAATATTTGTTGTTAGATTGTCATCATTATATACTCTTCTTTTTTTCTTTTTTTATTTTTTTTCCTGAGAAGGCTGAAAGCTTATTATGTTACTTCAAGTTTTGTGGCCTTTGAAGAACACCAGTTTTTTCAGGTGACAAAAGAAACCTTCATAGCTTTCAGATATACATCTAATCTTTTCTGATTTATAAATCCACGTCATGTATATTCTTTGTCTGTATACTTTGTCTAGAGTAGTTTGGCACAAAAGTCTGAAAGAGCGATATTAATAAAGCTTTCCTTCCCTGGTTTCAAAATTATGATAAATAATGACACCCTAACAAACATTAAACTAAAGTATTCAATGTTTCAACGACAACCTTTCTGATAAACTAGAGAATAGGATTTTTATTGCAAATGACATGAAATGTGGATAGACAGTTAAGATGTTGAAAGACAGAATTGAATTTCAAATTATTGAAATAATTTGGAGAAAATAGGGATAAAACTAAGTAGGGACATCTCTATTTTTATAAGCTTAGACAAAATAATTATCTATTCACAAACTAGGCTTTTGATTAGGTAGTTAGCAGGAAGAGGCAAACATTCTAGGACATCTCTTAGGAGGTATAAATAGTGTTTTATCCTGTAAAATATAAGGAGCAAACCTTCTAACATTTTAAACATTATATTTTATGAGAGATATAAATAAAATAAAATAAAATCCCCCCAAAAAAGCACAGGAATGATCCAGAAAGTATGAGGTAAAAAAAAAAGGATGGCAAGGACTGGCATCATTTTCCTTAGAAAATCAAAAAACAACATGCTGAACCATATCATATCCATAGAAATCTGATATGGAGAGGAAGGGAGTAATAGGGAGTAATCTGTTTCTCAAGTGTAGGATTTAGGAAAAGATAGAAACTGGGATTACTGGAAGACAGAGTTTGGTTAGGCCCAAATATTTTAATGTTACAAGTAGTGATACTCCTTCATGTGCTGCTGGAACAGTTTAAGGTTATAGAAACAGGCTTAACTAACAGGATAAATTGTGTGTGTTTTCCATGTACGTGTGCTGTACAGTTAATAACTAGAGTTTTCACTGAGTAGATAAATTATTCTAGTGGCCAAAGCTTTGTCATCAATAACCATTTTCTCCTGGAAGATTTTTTAATTTGTTTGTTTATTTGTTTTCTGCTTCTTGAGCGATGCATTTTAAATGTTGCAAATACTAATTCAAAATGATAGGCAATTTTTAATGTTTCAGTTATGTATGCCAAAATTTAGATGACTCAAGGGAGCCTTAGTTTTTCATTGTAATGTATTTCCTAAAACTTTGACAACATTCAGACTTGCAAATTTGGCACCTGAATGTTTATATACCTAAATTGCTGCTGCAACAAGTAACAAAGTATTCTAAAACTGTTGAGGTAAGACAATTCCAAAATACAATTCTTCAGCGAACTTATTTTCATGTTTATATGCTAAATTTAGTCTGTATGTTCCTGTGGAAGTTGTGGAGTTTTCCTCAGTGGAAGTCTTTAAAAACAGTTTGAGGAATCATCCATCAACAGTGATGAACTGTCTGGTGCTTGAAATATGGGTTCATTCTTTTGGTTTGCTCTAATTAGTCAATTTATTATAAAGTTGTCTAATACATGAAGGAAAGATGAAATGGAAAAGTCTATATATGATATATTAAGTGTATAGGATTTTTTTTTTAATAATATGTAGCAGAGAAATAACAATGATTATGGGATTCTTTTTTGCAACAAAAGTCCCAGAAGAAAGCGCAAAGTGATCATGCTCAGAGAAAGGCTTGAATTATCATCAGTTTCATGAACAGGTGAAAGAGACAATTTCATTGAAGAAAGAAAGAACAAATAAGCAGCTCAGACAGTTGTGCTAAATTTTTCCTTACAATCTAGGTCAACAAATTTTTTGAGAAAGACAGAACAGAAGTCAGAGATAATGATGAGAAACATCTTTACCAGATCCTAAGTATCAAATGTCATCTGATGGCTTGGGGATATGAGACTTCAAGCAAAAGAGATGATCAGAGGCTCTCATTGTGGATGAAAATGCAATAATAGATGATGTAGAGACTATATTCAACATTTTCCTAATTTTTACTCCTATTTTTTTTCCATTTTATATTAAAAGAAATATTGTCATATTTTTCTCACAATTATATCCTTGTTTCTTGTTCCCTTTCTTTTTTCTGTGCTGTTTTCTCTATTAAACTTTTTCTTGACTTTCATTTGCTTTATTTACTTTTTTTCTCTCATATGCAGAATATGCTCTCTTATGATTTTGGTGTTCTACCTTTTCAGATCTTAGTTTTGCTGTTACTATTTTTTCCCTAACCTTTGTCTAAATATTCTTCTAAAATCCATTTCTCCCTTCTCCTCATCCTTTTATGTCCTCCTTTATTTCTCAGACTCAGTTGATTAGTCAGTTTTTTATATTCTTACTTACATAATACACTCCAAAGTGCTCTTTGTCCTTTTTATTTTCTACTCATCCCTCTGTTTCATTCTTGTTACTCAAGCACTTTTCCTCAGATCATTACTTTGTCTATTGACACTTTATTTGTTGCTTATATTTCAGGATATGTTTTTATTGCTACCTTATCTGCTTTCCCTCAAATATTTGAAGTATTTTCTAAAGTTTTTATGGCAAGTTAAGACCACAGACCTTTATGTCTATATATACTACATGCCTATATAAAGAAACAACAGGACACTTTAAACTAAAATATTTAGTTCCCACAGGTAAACATGTTTTGCGTATTCTCCATCATATCTGCTTTCTTCTTTCTCTACTACACAAATTGATGAACTGGCTTGATTGAGATTATACATTCTTTGGTAGAGGGATCATAGAAGATCATCACCTGTCTCATGTTCACTCAAAGATGCTATTTTTGCTCCAGCCCAGATACCTATCACAGTAGGACAGAAACTAATTCAAGTGGAGTCATGAGCACCTGCTAGTTAGTCTAGTGCAGCTGTTTAGAACTGTGTCTCTCAAAAACTTTAATTATAAAAATACTAAAAACACAAGTGACTCAGAAAATCACTGGAACTTACTTAGTATGTCTGATTCAGAAAATTCTTGGCACAGAAAATGTGAAATCCAACCTGTGTTTTAATTTTAGAATACAATTTGTGTTTAGAACAGAAAACCCATCTCAAAAAACACCCACAGAGTGAATACTACTGTGAATCCTTCAGAGCTACTCATAGCCAACAAAGAAAGAAATAAAGCTGGAGTATTTTTTTTAGATTACTGAACTTTAATTTTTCACACCTCCTTCACATACAGCTGGAGTGGCTTGAAGAGTTCGTAATAGACTTGATTAATTGCTTGGCTTTTTGATGAAGGAATTCATACTATATAATTAGAGATTTCACTGAAGTGGGTACATTATTTCAAATCTTACATAAACGGGGGAGGCTTTCACTTCAAAAATTTCTCACCAAGAAACATTTTTCATTGGGGCAGGCATTTTGTAATTCAATAATATAATGTTTTACATTAAATAGCAAATCACATTTGATGCATTAATTTTATGCCCCCCAAATTTGATGCATGTTACAGAATCCTGATTTTCTGATCTGCTAGAACCCTATCTGTAAGGATTTGCACAGTACCAAATGCTAGAAAATAAAATGACACTGGGGAAAATAATGGATGTCTTCCTTAATGCCAGAAGGGAAAAAGCTAGATTTGATACTTTCACAGAGAGTGTTTGAGGTTTGAAGATACTTCTGGAGATCATCTGCTCCAACTCCTCTGCTCAAGCAGAGCTGAATACTCAAGACAATATCTAAACAAGTTTTCAATATTTCCAAGTTGTGAGACTGTTCAGCTTCTCTGGATACTCTATGCCAGTGATCAGCCACCTTCACAATGTTTCCTGACAATCAGGACAACATTCCCATGTTTCAGTCTGTGCTCAGTGCCTCTGGTCCTGTCAATGGGCACCACTGTAAAAGGGCCTGACTCTACCTTTGCACACCACCTGAAGGTACAGATGTGGATGACATCCTTGCTGAACCTCCTCTCCTCCAGGTTAAACAGTTCCAGTGCCATCCACCTTCCTATATGTCAGCTGTTCCAAACCCTTAATCATCTTTGTGGCGCTTCTCTGAACTGCATCCAGTACGTCCATATCTCTCTTGTACTGAGGAACCCAGGGCAGGACACAGCCCTCCAGCTGTGATTCTCATCTTTATTGCATTCAGTCACAAAATATGTGTTTCTTGGTATTTCTTGCTGAATAGCTTTAATGGGCTATGATGAATCCTAAGGTCAAAACGTGGAGCAAGAAACATTACACATTGTATAATATCATATTCATTGATTCTGTAAAGAAATAAAACCCTTGCAAATGGATAGCAAGGAAACTAGAAGTGATTTTGGCAGACTGACAACTCCTGCTTCCAAAGTTATCCTTTGAAGATGGGGAAAATTACACACATTTATTGAATTTTTTTTTTTATATCTTGTTGCAACTCTTTATAATGTTTAATTTAGCTTTTATTTTGATATAATCTTATTGATTAAGCAGGGACTTTGTTTGAATGACCATGTTTCCATAGAGACCACAGGGCAGGAAGGCATATTTCTGAAATGCTACACAACTGACACAAATGATAGGATTTCTCAGAATGGATAGCACACTTTGTGCAAAGCCACATGGAGTAGATTGGAGAGCACTGTTCTTACCAGAAAACCTATGGAGATAAATCTCTTTTCTCTAATTGCCATTAATTCTCTACTAATTAGCAAGGTTTAGGTAATTAAATAAAGAAAAAGAAAAAAAAATGCTGGACTCCTGGATCTTTTCACTCCAAGTCAATTTTTGCTGTACTTTTCTTAAGCACTTAATAGGCTAAATAACACCATGGTATTATTTACTTAATACCTTGTATTTCCAAACAGGAAGCTAGAACTCACTTCTACTATGTGCTGAGCATTCTTGCAAGGTTGCGAACAAGTTCCAACAAGTTTCTATTGATATTTAGCATGACCTGGAGCCCACTGAACTCACTTAAAAACATTATTGCTTTTGTTCCCAGGGGCATGTTCAGAGGTGGTAGCTGTGAGACTTACTGGATTGCTGTAAACACCCAGCTCTGTAGAAATTATTTCAAGCAAAAGCAAAATGGGTGATTGCTGACATGATTATCTGGGTCCACACAAAAAGTTTCATTCTTGTCTTTTCAGGGATGTGAGTTGTTGCTTATTTCTACTTTATTAGTGTTGGTTTTTTTGGTTTTTTTTTATTCCCAGAAAAACCTAGTATAAATAAAAATCTTGTATAGATAAAAACTGAGGGGAGGCAAGGTGCAGGTGAGGTGAAGTGAGGCAAGGGGCATTGTACTTATTTCCTTATGGTATTTATTCCTCTAATTTCTATAGTGTAAAGATCATAAGATGGGCATTAAAATATTAGCTGTATTACTTATCCACATATCAAGCATAAGAATATAATATTTACCTGTTTGATATAATTGCTTGGAACACAATACAAAAAAAGAAACACTTTGGGATACTTTTTCAAGTAGTTTCTATTCATAAGATTTTAACCTTTATCTCCTTCATCTCCTCTAGTTTCTGCCTATAGCACAAGAAAGTTATTTGCACACATAGGGATTTAACCAGAAGAGACACATCCTAAGATCTAGACTTGCAATGGAAATTGTCTATCAAAGACCTTTCCTCAAGGTTATGAAACTAAACAAACTGGTCATGTCCTTGTTTCTTCAACAAAACTATTGTCTGGTCCAGCCGCCGTTGCTATTCTTTCATTTGTTACAGTACACTATAGAAAAATCACAGCCTACTCTGAATAATAAAATTTTAATACTTTCACTGTCTCTCAGAACTTCTAGATATTGAGTAACCTTTCTACCTATAACTTAATGTCTTTTGACAATAGAGGAATGGATTGAGAACAGCCGGAGAAGTACTTGGGGTTGCTGGTGAACAAGAAGTTCAATAAGAGCTGACAATCTGCGCTCAAAGCCTAGAGAGCCAAAAATATCCTGGGCTGCAAAATAGCAAGACTATCAGGAAAGGGAGTTGATTGTCCCCCTCTGCTTTCATGAAATCCCACCTGGATTACTGCATTCAGCTCTGCAGCCCCCTGAGACAAGAAGGATGTGAACCTGCTGGAGTGAGTCCAGGAGGGGGCCACGAACATGATTAGACACATATCTGTGAAAGACAAAACACCTCTACTTACTGCAACCTTCTTCTGTTTTTAATCCCAACTCTTGCAGTATACAGAACTCCAGCGTTCATAGGTAATGAAAATGGATTACAAATCTGTGAGAAGTTATCAATTTTAGGAGACAGTGGACAGATATTATTTTCCCTCTGATTTATTCTATAATAAAGATCATTTAAATATAGTTTTATTTTATTGAAATACAGGTTTATAGCTGCATGATAGCAACAGATTATTGTGTTTTGTGAGATTTCTAAGTACAAGTCATATTGGTGCCCTTTAGTTACCCACACATATTTGAGCATACACAATCCTGGATTTCTTTCCACTTACTTTTTCTTGCATGCACGGGGCTGGACCAAGCACTATGAGATGGGATGTGTACTGCCAGGAATAATCATTCTTTCATGTCTTTCTCCGAAGAGATATTGTTCCTTATAATGAAAGGAAAAATGGGAACTGAAGACTAATAAGCTTTTATGAAAAGACTTTTTTTAAGCTTCTAGTATAGGTAAACTTAATAAACCTAATAAAATACTGTACTTTTACTTGCTGTGCTTTTATCTAATCTTATAATATTTGATATTTTTTATCACTTTGATAGGTGTAAGGTACCGTACTTCGTGATTAGAGGTGTTCCATAATGACATTTGGAGTACGCTATAATCAGCAAAATTGGTTTGTAGGCTTCCTTTGAAGGCCTGTCACAGCACATGGACATTTTGTCTATTCCATCTTAATACTATTTTTCCCTGGCTTTCATCTCTTCTCTAAACCACAAAACATAATAGTAAATGGCTTAACCAAATGGACATAAATGTTACTACAATTATTTTCCCTTTGAGGGCCAAACTATTGCAGCTGGGCTGCTGAATGAGGCACAGTGATGTAACACCACACGTAGCTGTGCACAGAATAGGCAACTGTGAAAAGGACGTGAGAAAAACATGATGACAAGAATCAGGATAATAAGGGGAACGGAGTATGAAAGGTTGGCTGGTAATCTTTTCTGATCAGAGTGGTACCATGTTTTAACTGTCAGCAGCAAAACTTGAACTGAATAGACTTCAAAGGAAATGAAACCCCACTAACGACACAAAGAATTATCCAAAGGTTGCAATGTTATTTGTTTTCTGAGAAAGCCTATGTTGAATAACTTTTATTTTTTAATAATTAAAACAAAATGCAGCCCAGGAGAAGAAAGATTTACATTACAGAACAAGAAAAAAACCCATGCTCATAGTGAATAGTTGTACTAATATACTGTAAACTGTGAATTCACCTTTAAATTATGAGTACCCTAGTAAATCCCTTTGAAACTAATCTAATGCTTGTGAAGTAAAAGAGCTATTGTTTGATGCTTTGTTTAACAAGAACATTAATTAAAACTAGTTCAATACTGATATTTTGGATAGCAATATGTACTTGTACTGCTATACAATGATGGATAGAGTACATGCAACAAAAGCACTGCTTTATACTGGGGTTTTTTGTGAAGTAATTTTTTTTCTCATGGAAAAGAACAGTAGAATGTTCTTGTTTTTTACTTTCTTGTGGGAGGCGTCACAGTTTTGTTTCATTAGTACTGCATTGCTTATTAAAGCTCTCAAAAAAACGTAGCTATGAATGCTTTGAGGATATATAATAAAAATATTTATTCATATTTATTATTAATAATAAACTAACAATAATATGCAGCATTCCAGAATGTAAAAAAAAAAAGCAAAAAATAATATTATTTTCAGCTGCACCTGCAAAGGAAATGTACTTTAATTTGATACTACTTTTGTGAGCATGCTTAAGTCATAGGCCTTTCAAACAGCTGTCTTTGACATTTCAGAAAGAGGAAAAAAATTGGAAAGGGCAGGCAAGGTCTACCAATGCCAGACTACAAATATGTATAGAAATTGGTGTTGTGTGTACAAACTTTAAACTGTTTTCTAATTCCAATTGAATTCAATAAATTCAATTTGTTTAAGTTGGATTTCTCTGATCCTACTCCAAAATTGAATTCACAGAGCTGGAGGAAGAAATTATTGTGCTGGTCTGCTTCTATTGTCCAGCAACTCAGAATGTTTCCAGGGTGCACTACATGATGCTTGACAGAGATATGAGACAATATAAGCCAATTTTTGCCTTTGATTCAGCTGAGTTCTTTTTAAGTTCTGCGTTTTTCAGCCTGTACAAAAATTGTCTCACTAGTATGGGAAAGGGCATTTTGAATTACCATTTCTTTATGATAGAACTTGTTCACTTCATATATTATACAAGCTGAAATACTAATTTATCCAAGAGGAAGCACATAGGAGATATTCTTTAGCTTGAAGATTCAGATCCTCACCTGAAAAGGGTGGGGGAAAAAAATGCTGACTACCTCTACCAATTCTATCTGCTCATTCACAAAAATGTGAAAATCCGTTGACATAAATAATAGAGTTGTCTTTATTTCCCAGTATTCACTTTTCTGTTTTGTCATCAAAAGTCCTTATGCTCAATATTGATACATGGTTTTGAAGAGAAATGTAATCTTAAAACAGGATGCAAACTTTATTCAAATTTGTCTGAGGGTTCTGTATACAAAATAGGAGCAACATCATAATTATTCAGAAATTAGTATGCTATTTCTTTTCCTGTTCTATGCTAACTAACTCTGAATAGCTAGTATGAGTGATATGCAAGTATCCATGTAGAGAGTTAACACTTACAGATTTTTCTTTTTTTAATTCAGGAAGTATTTTTATAATTAATTTCAGCTATTTAACTGAAAGTTCACTTACTCTTTCAACCTCACTTACCATGAACAGATATTAATGAAAATCATTAGTCCAAACCTGTATTGAGTGGTGATCATATTTAAAACTATGATTTTTATATGCCTAATAATAAAATAGTCAGTAACACACAGTCTTTCAAATGCAATAAAAGATTCCAGTAAAAATAGTTAACTTACAATTCATGTAATTTTGCATTTAAAATGAAGATTTGGAATTCATTACTCATTGTGCTCCTTTAAACTAATAATTACTCTTGAAATAAGCTTGTATTTTTATTGCACTTACTATCAGATTTATGGCATAACAAGGTCCTTTATGGAGTCAGCATCTTACATTTCCACTCTAGTTCAAACACTCAGCATACCCAGTGATAGCTTATGTCTATCTTCAATTTAAAATATGTAAAACCCTCTGAATATTTAAAAATTATGACAGTTTTTGTGAATGAAATCAGTTATTACAGTAGCCTTGTTGTTTGTGTGCTTTTTTAAGAATCTATGAAATATTCTTAAGCCAAAACAAAACCAGAGAAATCATCAGACAAGACACAGACTTAAGTATTTATATCTCTGTGTCATTACTTCCTTTCTCTGATTTTAATTGTCATATATTCAATTTTAGATGGCACACCGGGTATATTAATTATTATACTGTACTAGAATATTGTGATTTTTTGTTTTAAAATTTCATACATCTCTTTTAAATTTTGGGGTCCAAAGTGACCAATGGTCAATATACATTTAGTTAAATACATTTCAGACGTACATTTGGAACTTGAAACAGAATTCCACTATGAAAAGCCAACTTACAGGGGTTTCTTTTTTGTGTTCTTTCATAGGATTTCCATAACAAATTCTAAAATTGCACTTACTGATGGTGAAATTTGCAATAGCAAAAGACAAAAGACGATAGCATATAGGCTAAGTAGTAGTGAATAAAAAATACTCCAAGCTTTTCTACGAATACGTGGTTGTTCAAGAGCAATATTTCCTCTAAAATATTAGTATGATGGTCATTGTTTTGCTCAGTGTATCTTTCAGGATAGAGCTGGGAATGGCTGCAGCAGATAAACTATGGAGCTAACTCTTAACTTTTGCTTGCAACTTTATGGCTTTTAAAGACAGAGCAGGTCTCCTTGTGAAAACCTGCCTGGTCTCTCTGTGCTAGTTACAGCCAAAGTGAATGAGGAGATTTTGCTCCTTCTCATGGCACTTATTCCTGCATTCACTGGATGCAATAGTAGTTGTTATCATTGACTTTGTTAACACACAGATTCAGCTCCTCAGATCTATAGAAATCTAAGATTGTCCCCAGTCATGTCATTTTACAGAACTTAATCTGGCTTCTGAACCCCATTTTCATTTCACCTCAGACTGTTTCTTTCAGTCAATTGAGAGCTATCATATCATGTCAATCACATCAATTTTCCGACCATACGTTTCCTTCCAAACATCAGCACAAAAGTTTACTTGATTTATCCTCTACTCTGTGCCTATAAAGTAATTTTACCTGCATGTTTTCTGTGTTTAAGATGTCTCATGTATGGCACGCTGTCTTCTAGTCTGCATCTGCAAAGGCTCACAGATGAATATGGTAACAAATATTCTAAACTCAATTAAAAGTAATCTATTAAAAACATTTTTCTTGGTTATAGATGCAATAATATGTATTCAAAGAAGCCCAAAACTACCTACTGCTCAAAATAGTTATATTTATTATGGTAGTTCTGAGTCTAAATATAAGAAATACTACTACTAAAATGAACAGAAAATTACACAAATAGGAAACACTGAGCTTTCAACATCCACTACTATAGCTGGGGAGAAAAATGATTATAGGCCAGAAAAAAATCTTTGATTCCTAACAAGAAGCTATTCAACACAGATGACTGCTGCTGAAGTCATTGTGGTTGCTTTGTATTCTGAAAGATTGCAATATGATCCCTTTGAATATGCTTTTATTTCTTAACATTTCTTTTGGTGAGGTTACACTACTGGCTTTAAGTACCTTTGAAGTATTCAACATATTCAACTTGTAAGCAGTAAGGCCAGGAAATAAACAATGAAATGCCCCATACAGAAATTCACTACATTCATACTACACATTACATACACCAGTCAAAATACTATTTCTTGATATCATTCTTTATGATGTCCATTAAGTAAACCTTTCATAAAAGTAATTAGGATTCCATAGAGCCTAACAAAGTTATTTCTGTCCACCATTGGGACTAAGACCTAACACTAAGCGTTCCCGACAGAAAGAAGAGGAGGAAAAAAAAATAACATTCTGTTTTTTGGTTCAGGAGATTGTTCAGTATAAAAGAGTCACTATTTGTAGCTACATAAAAATTTATGTACACATATATGCAATCAAGTAAAAATTATCTCTTTTTATGGGTAATTGCAATGTCCAAAAATGGAATGAGACATCGTTTGAAGCTTGTGGAAGGGATTCCCATGATGAGATTTGTCAGAAGCCATGTGTCAAAATACTCAGTCTTCACTTCTTAAATGTTCACTGAGAGGACATTAGATGTTTAAGCTGTCTAGTAGTAATGGCAGCTGTTGTGCCACTGCTGGTACTTATTTCTGTATTTAAAGTTTTATCATAGCCGCTGTGTTAGGATGGGTGAAGTTGAGTGATATTAATAACTGGTGTGCATTTCCTTTTATTAAATGTGTGCAGAAGTTTATCTTTACAGAATATTGTGATCATAAATTAATTAGCGCCTATGAGAAGATGAGATACTGGTTTAAATGCCATTAAAACTAAAAAATGTGTTTAATACATTTCTCATTATTCTCAAGTTCACCATGTTAGCTCAGTATTGTCTGATCTGAACTTCTACTCCTTACAATGGAATGTGCAATTTATAAAAAACTTAATAATTTTCTTAAAAATCTTCTGTTAAAAATTGATGTTATCAGACATTATGCCATCACTTTCTATTTCATCTCATGGTAGTCTGCAGCATTAAAACTGATGCAAAACTTGACATAACCCATCCTTCCCCTTGACCAGCACTGGTGGTTTGGTTTTTCTTCATGAACGCAAAATCTCACTGAGATCAGTGAGGATTACACTGAGATTAAACAAAGGGTGAGTACCTTTTGTTCCAGTACACACTAGCCTCAGAACCTGCAGTCAGAGAAAAAAAAAGGAATTATTTTTCTCCAACTCACAGCCTGATATTCCTGTACTCTGGTAATACAAAAGAATAAAGTTCTTCCCTATCAGTAATCCAGTACAAAAGGACATATTCAATGAGTTGATTTGAGCTCTACCTAGATAGTTGTCCTTCCTCTTCTCATTTTTGGCTTATTTGTTCCGAAAAACTTATATTTCAGTTTGTGATTTTCTCACCTTCTCACACTATGTTCAGTTATTGAATAATTTATAAAGATAGAATGTATCTTGAAAGAGGTAGGTCATTAATCTATGTCCTTCAACCTTTGAACAGAAATATTAATTTTAAAATTTGCTTTCGATAATGGAAAAAAAAAAAGAATTGTCAAAACAAGTGATAATAATAGCAATAAAATGCTGCTTCTACTGGTACATGTGTCTTTCAATGCATGAAAGGCACAATGTACATGTTAGATGAGTTGTAGTCAATCCATACACAGTAGGGCAATGATAGCAGTGCAAATTGCTGTCAATTTATAGTATCCATCACATAAAGTTATTATATATGCATCTATTAGTAGGCGTATCAGAAATAAAGTCATTGCAATAAAAATTTTTCATAAGATCAATGTTAAAAAACAAATTTCTTGGCTTCACCTCAGTATTTACAGTGTTTGGTAGCTGGAGACCACTGTCTTTTGACAATCTTCTGTAGTGGTGGCAATATCTCTTAATTTGAGATCAAGTACAGTACATGTCATTTAGTTTTTTTATTATTTATAGATTTTTGTATTAAAGTTACTATGAGAAGGTTCAATGCAATGCAAGGTACAATGAAATACTATTTTTTTCAGACCTTCCTTATTACAAACCAGACTGGTCACATATCTGTGCTACATTTTTTCGTGCTCTGTCTTATTTCTACTGCCCCAGAAATGGAATACCAGACAAAAACAAGAGCGTTTATTTATCAAATGCATACTAAGTCTGCTGCCTGTCTTCAGCTGATACAATGAATGGGTGTAGGAGTTACTGGCATGAGAAATTCCTTTTTTTTTTTTATTTAGCCTAGCATCAGTGTAGCTTATTTGCCCACTGAATTATTCTCATTGATGACTGATACAAATTAAAGAAAACTTTATGTGTGTGAATATTTGTCATGGCCAAAGCTTTTACATAAAACCTATGGACTTTGGGATGTTTAGTGGATTTCATTCTCTCCATTCTGTTTTGGTCTTGTTTTCGTTTTTGTTTGTTTGTTTGTTTGTTTGTTTGTTTGTTTTTTTGTCCAATCTACAGAAATTTACATGCACTCACACTGGAAACAAAGGACAAACTATAAACTAAACGACATTTGATTATTTTTTCCTCATAATGTGAGTTATCAAATGTCAACATTAACATTAATTTCTGTTGACTACTAATAAAACAAGTGACAAGACACTGCTGAATTTCAGCTCTAACTGGGAAAAGTTTGAGTGACTGGTACATGCTTGGTTTATTTCCATCCTGGAAAAGAGATCATAGAAAATTCAGTAATATGACACAGCTTGGTGATGTCAGCAAATTTGATAAAGCTGCACTCAATCCCACTGTCCACATCACCAACAAAGATGTTAAATAGCTCTGGGCCTGATGCAGGCTTCTGAGAAATGCCACCCATCACTGGTGTCCCTGTGATCCTGAATATACAGTTGTAGCTATCCTTTCCTTTTGTCTTGAAAGTATATATATTTAAAAAAAAAATTGTAGTCAAGAAAATATTTATGTGTCCTTAGATTCTCGTCTTAAAGTTGTTGTGGTTATTTCCTTTCGTAGCTTCTAATTAACTTCTAGGATTAACAACTCATTCTTAAATATGAATTTTGAACCCCAGAAATGGAGTAGAGGAGCCACTATTATAATTTATGATTTTAAATGCATTTACTGCCACCAAAGTTAATACAAATAAAGAAAAAAAAAAACCAGAACAAACAACAAAAAAAGCCCCCACAATACCTAAATAAATGACTACAAGAATGTAGACTCTCCAAATGCTGAGATGAATCATTGCTATTCATTGGAACCATTGTTACAATGTTGATTTCTACTGTGCTAATTTAAGAGTTATTCATATATTGGGTAAAAGTGATCTCTGTTTGCTGGAAATTGCAATAGATAACTGTGTTTTCCTTAGCTTTTGGTATCTTATTTCTTTGAACCTTGAGTAGTTTTGCACATGCTTCTTACAAGGTAACTATCAAAAGGTTTCAAAAGTGTTAGTGAGTTAAAGATTACCAAATAGTATTCCAAAGAACCTAATTTTTCATCTTTTTAATGGAACACTCACTGAATGGAGAGAATTTGTCTTATGGATGTTTCATCTTTTTTGTGATTGCAGTGCTACAAGCTTCAGGTGAATTTCCTTCCCCATTCATGAAAATTTGTTCAGTTACACCTAATGAAATTGCTAATGTCAGCAAAATAAATGCAAAATAACGGGACTGAAAGCAGAGCAACACGACTGGTAGTTGTAACATTTACTGTACGAAAATTGTTTCCATATTGACCCAAAAGAGCATTTCTGTGTTATTTATAAATTCTGGGAAAATAGTACAAGCCTTGTTAATTCAAATCAATAAGATATTCTCAGTCTGATTTGTACTTCAAGTACATGCTTGCCACTAAAGTTGAACAGAAAATTAGTTGGGGTGGGTATTTTTCAGCTGGAAGACATGACTCAACCAATCTGCAGTAATGCAAAAGGCTTTTTGAAATGGATGCTACAAGTGAAAACTGTGAAATTTTAGCTAGTTCTTAATAGCTCATATCTCAGAAATTAAATGTGTTTTTTCCAAGAGTTGTGATGAAGATCCCACAAGAGTAGCTTTTGAAAATCTGTCTCATTTTCATGATACTGATAATTAGAGTTGCACTTATTTTTTTGTTATAATTTTCAGACACAGTGACACAGAATTACAGAGATTCATTTTTTCAATCCTCTGTTGCTTTTTTTCCCTTGCATTACCTAGTTAAGTAGCATGGTAAATGTGAAAAAAAAATTAAAAAAAAAAAAAAAGAGAGAGAGAGGAAAAAAAAAAAGAAAAAAGAAGAATATTATATGGGATCTTAAAGCAAATAATCTGTTTTAAACTCTTACCAAAACTTTCCCAGACACGAGCGGGTATCAGTATGCATACTGTCAAAATAAAATATTAATGAAACTGATGGTCATGAATACACTGTGTAATGTAACACAGTGTAGGAAATCCCCTAACCAGCTCTCAGCCAGCCTAAACCTCTATCTAAAGTGACACACTGTCATGGGGAGATGCTAGCTCAGATCCTGAAACAACATTGAAGTGTCAGCCTTACACAACACCATAAGAAATCATCTCAAAGATACGAGGAATTGGCTTGCTGCAGCTCTGCTAAAATGACTATACTCATTATAGGTCTACAGCTAACTCTTTCTCTGATATACTGGGAAATCTCTGCACCACTTGCAGCACAGACAGCCATATGATACTCCATAAGGCCAGCACACATTAGTAAAAAAATGTCATTTTAAAAACATCGGACTCCTATTTCAGAATCCAACACAATTGCCTAACAGCATGGTAAAATAGTCAGTATCACATGGTGACAATGTATAAAGTTGCTGAAAAATGTAATGTGAAGTTTTTGGTCTCTTGATAATGCTTAAGCTTAGAAGAAATAAACTAATCACATAATTGCTCTCACATTATACAGTTGTTCCCACATAAAATAGTTGGCACTCAACTAACTAATCAGGTGTGATTACAACTGCAGTATTTGTGAATACTTAAAAAAGAAACCTTCCTATAAATCTTTGCAATGCAATATGATTGTAGCAAAGAAAACAGCATGGAATAAAAATTCATGACAAGCAACAAGTCTGAAAGCGAATGTTTGGATTCCAGGACAGAGTGGTGTAAACAATTAATTAATTTAAAATTCACTGCTCAGGACAAATAAAAGACCTGTATAATAAAGGAAATGGCCAGGAGAACTGAAATAGTTATATGTCAGGGTTTGGACCAAAAAGAAACAGAAAGAAATGCAAGAATAGGTATTTTGAACATGTCCTCTAACTCAATATGAAAGACTATGTTTAATTTTGGACTAAGTTTTTTCTCTGTTTTGGATAGTTTTTGCTCAAGTGTAAGTGCACCTGAAAATGGAAAGTATTTTTTAAAAACGCTGACATTTTTGTAAGTTAAAAAAAATGGAGATTCCACACCATCTGTTAGAGAGTTTTGGAAATAAAATATACCAGCACATTTTGAATCCTGAATTCCATTATTGCTAATATTTGGCTGAAATTATGAATTGAATTCAAATCAGGCATAGAGATATTTTTCATCTTTCCATGTAGTATAATTTTTCTACTAACAATATAAAGATCAAAACACCACCGATAGTTCTAATACCCATTCTACAGAATTTGCAATAGTATAATAACAACCTGATCTCTATCTCTTTGCCATTTCATGCCTTTATTCACAGAAATTTTTGGCTACTTGCAGAAAAAAAATTGTTTAAGTGAAGTGCTCAGGTTAGAAAGTTTACATCTGACTGCTTTCCCTGCAGTCTCTCATAGCCCCCATCTTCATACACAGTTTGACCTTGAGGTGTGTAAGTTAACAAAGATTTATTTCAAGGTAATTGTATTTCTAAACAGGTACTGTTTCCCAGAAGAAGGGATTTTAACTTCCTTGCTTTTTAAGTATGTGTCATACATTTATTTTATTTAAACATTTGCATAAATTGTAGTAAAATTACTACCTTTTTACAGAGGTAACTTAAAAGCACCATTACCTTTAGTTACCTGCATAGTTCTTATTAATATCTATCCAGTGGACCTATACTAAAGTCCATTCAGTGTCATAACATTATGATCTTACTAATGTGTTCCTAGGCATGTGCAAGCATTCAAAACATCAAGAAAATTCAGGCAAAAAATAACAAAAGAAAACAAGAAATGCAGAAGTGAAACCTGAAATGTTATGACTTTTAAAAGCTGCTTTTTGGTGAAAAAAACAAAAAAAGGTGCAGCCAGTCTACTTAATATTTCAGTCCGAAGGAGTATGATATCTAATTTGAATGTTAACTGTTTGTCTTGTATATAGATAACTAGTCATGGTTATAAAAATAAATTAGGTTTGCCTAAAATATTAATAATAATTTTACATTTCTATAATATTATAAATATTTTAATGATATTTCTATTTTCCTAATTCTTGCAAAAACAAACTGTTAAACATTTATTTTGCAGTGAATGTGTTTAAAATTCTTTGAATGGTGTTATACAGAAAAAGAAAACAATAGAAATCTATGAAAAGTTATGAAGGTTAGAACATAAAAAAGACAGTGTGATGCATTATTCTGTTATTTTGTTTTGGTTTTTTTTAAAGGAATTTTATATTCTACCACACAGAACGAAGACCAGCTCAGTAAGTTTTACTAAAAGCTATGGAGATCCACTAGTTTAAAGAGCTGAAAATCAGTACAATATTATTTAAAGGTAAATCATAGTAATATAAAACTTAACTTTTATATTATCTTCAGCTATATATAAATGTACACAATGTACAGCATAGTTAATGCTAATTGCAGCAACAGCCATAATTTTTTGCTCCCAATACTTCATAAAATATTTTGTCACTACTGCATGACATAATAAGCCTAAGTCTTGGATAGGGAAAAGAAGATTTATTGTACTTTTTGGTAAATAACAATTAATGGTTTATACACTTCTATGCCTGATCTATAATAAGAAAGTCTTTTAGTTTTTTATTTATCTCACAAATAAGCAAATACCACAGAACAGGAGAGAAAATGATTTTTTTTCTTCAGAGTAAAAAACAAGGGCATTATATTATGAATCGGATCTTAATTTTCAACCTGAAATCACGAATTTATATTTTTCAAATATAATGTCTAAATTTTCCAAATTTCAGTTTACCAACAAAGGGATTAAGTTGGTTCAAATTATATTGGCAATTTAAATGAATTATCTCATTTTAGATCCTAATTACCCCTGTGAAAAGATTATAATAAAATGTAAATATAGAATTAATCTACTTTAATTGAACCAGAAGGTTGATTTGGAGGCTAGGTAATGCCAAATCTCTAAGCTTTCTCTTTCAAATACATTAATAGTGGACTCATAGTTACCAAAGTAAAACAAGAACATAAAAAATGTCTTTCATGTCTGTTCTATTATATGCAGTTTGTAAAGCAGTGATCTGCTTTTCAAAATTTTATTAAAGATTTGCGTTGGTAGAAAATGTTTAATGTAATTAAGCTATTTAAAGCATTTCATAGCTATTCATGTTTCTTTACTGTGAAAGAGAGGTCTTTCAAAGTGCCTCTGTGGTAAAGGTTCACTCTGGGATTGCCATTCTCTGGAAAACTCCAACTCCCCACAGACACAAAGGCAAAGTTTGCCAAAATTAGTTAATTGAAGTTCATTTTTCAAATTAATTTAAACAACTTATGTTTCTGAAGCTGCCTTTGAAAACCACAGGGAAAAACTTATAGAGGGAGCAACTTTCTGAAGAGAGGAGGAGACAGTTTGCTATCTAGTGAAATTTCTTGTGTAGCAAGAACAGCACACCTTCCAGAATCTGTACTTTTCTGAAACCTGTACACATTTCTTTTCCTAAGGAAAAAGCAAACTGATCACCAGCCCTTCTCCCACTTGCTCTGTGTGTGCTCATTTGCAAAACCATTTACACTTTTGTCAACTGAATCTCACCTGTTCTTACCAGTCCTTGATACCCAGGGAAGGATGAAAGATTGTGAAAGGCATCCCTTGCTATCAACACCAGTCCAGCAAACTGAGTTTGACCCACAGAATCTGTTCATTCCTTCTTGGGCCTTTCCATTTCACTTGAAAGAGAAAAA
>PYHW01010631.1:1977682-1988787 GCA_013186435.1 Turdus rufiventris | reverse complement strand
AAAAGAAAAAAAAAGAAAAAAAAAGACAATGCAAAACATAACAAACAAACAAAAAAATAACATGGTTTCTATGTCCTTAACAATTTTCCCCCATATGCCAGATAAGAAGAACACAGGAAAGCACCCACCTTTATTCCATAAGTTTAAGCACTGGATTTTAAATTTATTGTCCGAAAATTCAATGCATTTCATATCTTGTATAAAAAGCAGAGCCAGTCATGAGCTCTGGAACCAGGAAACTAATTCGTTAATTTTCAGCAATGATAATCTTGTCTGATATTATTTCAGATCTTGTTCTTTGTTCATGACTCTCAGTCCCACCTAAGATACTTCACAGACTCTTGTTCAGGCCAACAGCTTCAAATCCCCTTTGAATAAAAAGAGCCTCAAATACAATTTGCAGTTCTGGGTGAGTATTCTGGTGAGAAGGCTGTTATGCAAAAGCCAGGTCTCTCTCTACCCATAAAAGTGCTTGACAGTTTCTGTATATGAATGTAAGGCACAATTGAAAAGTAGGTGTGGTGTGTTTATTTAAAGATTGATTCTACCCAGTCTGAATTTCCAGGACTCAGCTCCAGCTTAGGTACACCAAATCTTAGCCCAGCTCTTGCTAGGTAGGTGTCACTGTTTTCCAGGCTGGAGTGATTCACCTTGTAAATACAATTTAATTTATTTTCATCTAAATGCATGACTTCCCTTTCTGCTATATTGAACCAGATATTGTTTGATTATGTTCAGCTTGTCAAGTCAACCAGATAACTTTGCATAGTTTGTATAGCAAATATATCCTATTTATTATTTACTACTCTCTCAATTTTCAAACCATTTACAAATTTCCTCAGTAATGATTTTATGATTTCTTCTTGGTCATTGATAAAATTACTTCACAGCATGAAGCCAAGACCTGAATTGACTGAGATCTTACAGAAAATAAATGCTCCAGTATTTTTATGGCTTTTTCAAAGATAATAATGCAAAAAGACATGTTTCCCTTGCATGAAGTATTACTAAAAATAAATAATTACTTTTTATCTATATCTACATTAAATTAATGAATTTGTGAAATTGCAATAAAACAATGAATGCAAATATTTCTTTTTTAAATTGCTGCCATATATTTGCAGTTCTTCACATATTGTATTAATTAACCTTTCCATAATTTGTCTTGTTTTAAAGTAGAAACCATGTGTATATGGGAAAGAGGAAAAAAAAAAAAACAGAATTTTGAAGCATGATTTTTAGTTGCTTAAGAACTAAGTACCTCCCTTTCGAGTATATCTTATTTTTGAACAAAGGGATTTGAATTAATAGAGATGTTTTGAGCAGTATTTCACAGTTCACACACACAGTATTACATATACTGTCATCTTGAGAAAGACAATTAAAAATGTAAAAATCTCAAGTACCTCTTTTTCAACAGAAAAACAGAAAACATAAAAATTATGTATTCTATATACAAACCAGAATGCAAATGCAAACTTGCCTCTACTTTAGTGAATCAGATTTCATTTAGAAAAATAAATACTTCCCTCTTCCAGAATTGTGAGCTCATGGATAAGCAGCATTCTTTGTGAAAAGGAATGAAATGTTAAAAATATTTCCTCAGAATCATATTAAGTTAATTGAATGATAATTTGTGTCACAACCATATCACTTGTTTGTTTCTAATAATTTCAGTGGATGGATCTTAAAATTAAAGATGCCAGATTCAGGTGACTGAAATGCGGCCTTAGACATAGCTGGATAGAGCATGAGACAGGAAAAAAAATTACATGTATTTTTTCAGAGAAGTAATTAAATATTTTAAATGAATTCAAGTGCATAATCAAGAACATTCAAGTACATATAAAACTATGAATAAGCGATGACAGTCCTGAGACTTTCATCACATGCAAACCATTTCTAAACATAGCAAAAATAAAACAGTAGAATTTTACCACCAGATGGATAATTAGGGGAAAGAAATAGATCTCTATACTTTTTTTACTTATGTACTACCTACTGTAGTTGGCAGGAATTAGTTTGACTTCCTACCCAGCTATCCTGCTGTATTTCAGTCACCTAAATACTTACACATTGACAAAGGATGAAAGCTCCTTTAATTTCTTTTTTAGTCTCCCAAATCCACAGATCGATAAAATCAGAAATACAAGTTCCTCCAGCATATTTATGCTAAAATTTCCAATTATGTTGTTACATGAATAAGCTTTCAACTTGGAGAGCAGTCTGTATCACTACTCAGTCATCTAATTAGAGCATGGAAACCCTTAACAAAAGTTAAGGCATGTTTGACTATAACACCTGTTTAAAAGGAGCCTTCCTAGTCATCTGAAGTTGCTTTTGAGGTTTCCTTTGTACCAGACTGCCAGAGATCTAAGAAAAAGTGCCTTAAATAAAGTGAGGCAAACACATTTCTAAACTAATTCATTCAGCCTGTCAATATTCCTGAATTTAATCAGATAACAGATCTTTGTACAGAAATGGCTGTGCTTGAAAAGGTACAAACATTATTTTCACTTGCAGTCTCACAATTGCTCTGCAAATGCCAATTCAACACTAATGCTCATGGTATTTAGCTGGGCATTGCTAGGATGTCAGCAGTTCCCTTGGTCTTGTTTGAACATTTGAACTATTTGATAGGTAATTAAGCTTTCTCTCAATAGTCTGTGACTTTAGTTAAACCATAAAGTCTGTGTCAATGCAATTTTTTCTCCCCCAGACCAGCCTCCTCTCACTTTCTCTCTCTCTCTGTGTAGTCAGTTATCTCACCTCTGCAAAGTGCCTCACTGAGATCTGACTTACTGCCTGTGTACATGAGTTGCCACTGAAAAATTCCTGCTAATGAAGTTAGAGAATGAAACGAGACTACACTTCACTGTCAAGCATCCTGGGCAAGCAGCATTCACCAATTTGCCTGCAGACTAGTTTGATTTTGACACAGGAAATCTGAATGTATTTGGTTTACTGCTCATAGAAACTTACTATAGTGATTGCACAGCACGTGTAGTGGAACCTAGAAGTGCTTTCTTCTCACTGAGAAAAAATTTGGAAGAAAAATGTCTGGTTATTTAAATGAAATAGAAGTGTTATGTCTGAGGTGGAAGGGTGATATTGATCCTTAAAACTATGATCTGTGGCCCTGGTACATGCAGGCATTTAAATGCTTTCTATGGTTTTGGCAGAGGCAATACCAAAAGCTAAAAAAACCCCACCCTAGACATCAAGTGAAGGATAGAACAAAACATAACTCTTATTTGACCCAGAAGGACTGCTAAAAGAAATTGAATTAACATTTTTTTAAAGCAAAAATAAATAATTATTAAAATATTAATTATTATTAATATATTGATAATGAATTATTATTAAAAACCAAAACCAAAACAAAAAAGAAAGAAAGTAGACTTTAATTAAGTCCACTGACTTACACTGTGTTGAGTTAAAATCGCAATTTCTTAAGGAGAACAAAAACTGTTAGTGAAAAAAGAAATTTGTTTGAGTTTTGGTAGAATTGAAGGGACTTTTGAGACCTGAATCTTTTTTATGAGTTAAACTACATTGCCCTGCCACATTTTATTTTTTTTTTAATGAGTGCAACCTCTGTGAAACTAGGGCTGTTTATTAATATAAAAGAACATAGAATCACCATAAAATATCACTGAATGATGATTAATAAATATTAGCATATACTGGTCGATGTTAGTGGATCCTGCACAACAGCTCTATTAAAAGACTTTATTATGACAGGGTTACACTTGGAAAAAATTTCCTAGATTAAAATCTAGGAAAACTGTCAATGAAATCCTTCCAAAATTCTTTCATCTAGGCACAGAAATTCCAATGACACTTCAGCCATAATAATGGAGACAGTTCTCTCTATCCAAATGCATTTTAGAAGACAGAATAGTGTATTCTGCCTCGGTTTTGTGGCCACAACTGCTACAGAGCTGTTCATGAGCTACGGCAGTGACCTGCAGTGGCCACGTGCTTGGCTGCCTGAGTGACTCTCCAACTTTCAGCTGAGTCTTTCATCAGCTCCAGACAGTGTTTTGTTGTCCTTTTGGACAGCACTCATGGGTAGCCTTCAGCAGGCAATTTCAGCTTGCAAATTCCAGGCCCTTTGCTTTCCTGCTGAGCATTTGTGACTTCAGTTTTTTTCACTCTTTACTTCCTACCAGGCCAGATAAAGAAGTCTCCATTGCCCTGGACAATAAATTCTCTATATCCCTCAAAAAGCTAATTTCATTGCAGGTGATGTCAAAATAAAGGGTGCCAATACTCCTGTGCTCTGAGCAATCACAGGAGCTTTTAAAACTTGAATATATACTTGCATTATGTTACTGTCAAATATATCTATAATATCTAAAATAATATCAAAAAGATGAAATTAATCTCTCCCTCACTAAAACTGTCTACCCTGCATGAAATTCAAGACTGCAACAATTTGTTATACTAGTTATAAATCCCTGAAAAGCATGGATTATGATGAAAATTTTGATAAACTTAGCTATAACTGCAAAAACACACGACAAGCATGAGAAAAAATAATGTTTTTCCAGTACAAAAATATGCTATTGCACTTGTAAACCTACATTCTCTATACAGGGAAGTAATATAAAAAATTATAAAACAATTATTACCTGTTCCAAATGTCAGAGCTTATGTTCATACTATTGATATTTTATGCTAACAAGGTTAATTTATATGAAGACAGTGAGAGCAATAAAACTTCAAAATTATTATCTTTGATGATTTTTCATAATTAATTAGAAGAGAAAGGATTTGTAGTTAATTAGATCAGAAAGAGTTAACCTATCCTGAAAATTAAGAACACTAGAAAAATCACAAAAAAAATCTCAAAGAAATGAAAACCCATTCCATATATGCGAAAACCTTTAACTTCACAGTTAATTTAAGAAAATAAGTAGTATGAGATCAGTAAGATTGTACACAAGCCTTTTTCTGAGGATTTAAGTAATCTAATGGATTGCCAAGGCTTTGAATTGGCATCTCAGTTAAGAATAATTTTCCGCCTTAAAGTCAGACATAAAATCATGTAATGTAATTGTCATCCAAATTTTTTTCCTTCTTGTTTAGTCCATGAAGTTGCAAAATTAATATTTTGTTTCAGTTTATAACTCTTTTTTACCCTGTAGCAAAAATCCAGTTTTCTCCAGCACTATCTGCTGAGACAATTTCCTAACATAAAACCAGATTTGTACAAGAGTTAAGGATGTATATTTGGAAAATTTCCTCTGTGTTTTCCCAGTGAGGTTTACCTCCTCCAAGTTAAAGCAGTTGCTATATTGAAACCTGATGTTCCCACTGCTGATTTTTTTTTCTTTCCTATTGAGTATAATGGCACATTTATAGAGACTCTCAAGTCTGAAGACAACTTTTTCAAACACATTTTAAGCACGTAAGTCTGGGAAAGAGATAAATAGGTCTGGTTATCCTCCCCAAATAAAAGAGTGCAATTACATTAGTACATGTGGATGGAAACAGAGTACGTATTTTTATGTGCTAAAAGTTTTGTTTCATGGCTACTGTTGTGTGCTTATCTATTGTTTTTTCCCCAAATATTGTCACTAAAAATAAAGAAAAAGTGATCTTTTGACTGCAACTGCACCCCGGTCCCTTCTGTTTTTTTTTTTTTTTGTTTGTTTGGTTTTTTTTGTTTTTTTCTGGTTTTTTTTGTTTTTTTTCTTTAAAGTGAAAACATCAAAAGTGACTGAAGGACTGAATGTTTGTTATCTCTCACACCACCATGCGTCTGAAATACTAAAATAATGTACAAACTCAAGGTAAGACCTTACGCAGAGAGAATGGCAATCTGTTGGTGAGAAAGGTTTGAAGATCTGAGAACAAAGGAAACTCCTGGTTCATGAAGAAGAAATGTTTTGCTACAGACCAACACCTTCTAAGGACTTTCTAAGTTAGGTCCTCCACATCTAGTGCCCTTGCAAAAAGTTTTCTGCCCTCTGCCACCTCAGAGGTATCTTCATGGATGAATTAACTCTATGCCATAGGAGTGTCCTTGGCAAATTACAGCGCCTTTCAGCCTGCATTTGAGTTGCCAAACTGCCACTCCCAGGTTCTCCAAGCCTTGTCATGATCAAAAAGATTGCACAGACTAAACTGTTTCCTTCTGCCTCAAAACCGAAGCCGCTACCAACCCAAGTGAAGCAACTATTTCAAGACAAACAAACAGCTTTACTGCTTCCTGGCCCACCTCCAGTCTTTTAACAACATGTATTGGACTTAGAAACCAAACTGGAAACAGGCGTATTAAATATTTCTACCATCTGTCACAAAGCAATTGCAAGTGATTTGCACATCTTGCACTGCCGTAACAGTAATGAATGCCTTCAGTTTTAGTTGTTAAAACAAAAAAATTGTCCATATTTATTGGACTGTCACCTTTACTGTTCTGACCTTTTACAGACTCATAAGTAAATATTTGCATTCAACAGTACACTGCTAAGAAAAAAAAGCAAAAAACCTATGCATTAACATGCTATGTTTCAGATATTTGAGTTATCAAACTTAGAGGTATTTTCTTTAATTCACTTGATAGGATTTTAAGAATTATCATTGCCACAGATGAAGAGAAAGAAAAAAAGAAACAGAGAGTTCAAAGTATGTTTTCAGTGGAAACCCACATAAATTATAGGATATGACTGTTTTTCACAGTAACTGTGTTAAGTCAGGGCCCTGTTCAAAATCTTATATTTACAGATAGGAAGTGAAGCTTGTAAGACTACTTCTCCCAGAGAGAGAAAAACAAACAAGAAGAAAATGAATAGATGTCCTGATTTCTGCACTAGGGAATTCATACAGATAAGTTAGTTTTCCCATCGACTACCAGAGCACATTGAATAAGTGATACAGTCAACAAGGTATTGCTTCTGTCACCACCTAAATAACTTCTGGATAGTTCACTGTATCTTAAGCTACAATCTTGCTTTGGCATGCACTGAATCATATTAATACCTGAATGAAATATATTCTTCAAATCAATACTACATTTTCCACAGCTTATAGGGATATTATGAAAATTTTTTGTATAGCATGCACATATGATTGTTCCACTTTTTTGACTTTTTGCACCTTAGAAAATACAAACATGATAATTTTTCAGAAGTGTAAAATATCTATCAACAGAACCACATTTCTAAATTAAAACTTACCTCAAGTGCTTCCAGTTATAAACAATGCTGCTCACATCTTGTCATCTGAATTCCAATGTTTTAGTAACTTGCTTAAATCATTAACATTTCTCTCATGAATAAATATGTAGCAATATTGTAACTGTCAAAATTGAATTATTCCTTTGTTAGGGGAAAAGATTCCTTCTGCTTTCAGAAGAGCCAAAAACTTTAAAAAAGTTTCTACCTTTGCTTCTACACACAACTAAGAGGAGTAGTCCTCCTTATTCCCCAAGATAATTAATCCAGAAATCTTCCAGTAACAGGGGTACAAATATAGAGCCATACTTTAACAAATAAAACCAAAAATCATCTTTTTGAAAAGGTAAAAGAAAAAAGAACTGAAAATAAAAATATAAATGGTGACTTCCATTAAATACTATATCTTAAAAATACATAGCCAACTTACTATTTTGGCTTCTTTGAGACATTCTTAAATTATTCCTTTTTTTCTTAGTGTCTGTTGCTAAGTATTGAACAGTGTATGAAAATGGAAGAAAAAAGATTACACTGTCTTTTAGAACAGTGCAGAGTTGTCAGTGAATTGATAGACATGTAACAACAAGAACAGCATCCATTGTCTAGGAAATTTATCTATCCAAGAAAAAAAATATACTGTCTACAGTAGCCATGCATTGTATGGACAGGACACGCAGAGATGATGACATTTTCAAGTTATAATCTCTATTTTTGCTATATGATCATATATTAAGGTACCTTTTTTAATTCCATGACAGAAGGAAATGTACAGAGGAATTACTTCAGTTATTTTTTGTCTAACATTTTTATGTGAATTGTTTAAGAACAGGGTCCTTTTTTTCTATAAAGTGTATGTACTATGCAGCCTCTTAGAAAACCTTCCAGAGTTTTTGTTGATTGCGCTTATTTAGCATTTACTGATACCAAAGACTTAAACTTTAGACAGACTAAAATGTTACAGGGTTCTTGCTTTGCCTGTGGATGCGGTAGCACCCCTTTCTCCTTACAAAGAGCTGAGTGAGTGGTGTTCTATTTTTAAATTCTTGAGAACTTATTCCTACTGTATTTAGACATGTCTGTGCTCTTAAACTTAAAAATATATGAACTCCCTCATCATCTTTCTGTTTTATTCCCTCTATATCTTCAGTTTGATTTCAACTACATATAAACTACAATGAAATAATAGAATCACAAAATCATACAACAGCCTGGGTTGGAAGGAACCTTAAAGATCATCTTGTTCCAGCTCCCCTACCATCAGCAGAAATGTCTATGACTAGATCAGGCTCCTTAAAGCCTTGTCCAACCTGACTTTGAACACTTTGAGGTTTGAGGCATCCACAACTTCTCTGGCTGATCTGTGCCAGAATTCTTCATTCACAGTGAAGAACTTATTTCTAACATCGAATTTAAATCCACAGTCTTTCAGTTTGAAGCCATTTCCCCCTGTCCTATGACTACATGCCCTCTTAAGAAGCCCTTCTCTGGCTCTCTTGTAGCCCCCTATAGGTACTGCACAGTGGCTATAAGATCTTCCCAGCATCTTCTCTTCTCCAGACTGCACAACCCTGGCACCCTCAACCATGTGTGTTTCAATTCATGCACAAGGAAGTTTGTAGAAATTAAATAAAACTTTCCTCCCTTCGTCTACTTTGTTACTCAGTTATGACCTTATGTATCTTAAATATTAATGCCATGAATTTTATTCTTGGCATTGTGATACACCAGACAGTTCCACCAAAAAGCAAAAGTTCATTGAGCTAAGGTGAGGACAAAACACATAAGAAAACTATTTTCCTGGATCCAGCCTGGACAGGGTTAATTTTTGCAGTAGGCAGGGCATGTGTAGCACCCAGAGGATATTTTATACCACCTCATAACATTCTGTGGGGACAGGCAAGGCTTGCTTCCCAAACAGGACAGCAGGATGGTGGGAATGGTCAGGTACAGTCAAGGGTTTCAGTGGGGTGAGTAAAAGCATTTCCCCTACCCTGCCCTTACTATTGTTGTGTTCATTTTCTTATCTTAGTTTCCAGTAAATTGTTCATATCTCAACCTATGATCTTTTCCTTTTGTGGCTCCAATTCTTCTCTCCATCCTATGGCAGGGGAAGGGGAAGAGAAGGCAGAAGTGAGAAAGCAGTATTTGGGTTGGTGTGTTTCGGTGGGAATACCAAATTGGAGAATACCATTCCTAAACTACAGCTGTGAAATTGGACTTCTGCTGAAGTTATTGGGGATTAATTATTAATTTGAGCAATCAGTACAGGACTAGGAAAATTCAATACTAAAATTCTCTAAACATTTTCTGTATACTTTCTTTTGCCTCTCTTGGAAAAGGATTTACCTATTTCTAATTTCCATCAATTCTTTCTGAAAAAAGTCGTGTGTTATACATTTACATAACTTCTCAATTTAATGTTTCATGACAAGTTTATTAGTTTTTTAATAGATTTGAGGCACTTGAACAGCTGCCAGTTTGAGGAACTTGAATTGATGTGTTGAAATATTGAGCAGAAAAGTTCTAATGTTAAGTACATAGTTTGGCTTAATTCACATAGAATATTTTCCTATGAAAAATATAGAATATGTTTCTATCAGACAGTGGCTATGGTGCAGTAGTTATGAAATCAATACATTTGTATATAAAGATTTAATTGATTCAATATTTCCCTATTATCTCCCTGTAAAAGGAAAATGCGAAGCTCCTAATAAATGCTTTGATTTTTTAAACTAAATTTCTCAAAGCAAACTTATCCCAAGACAATAATAATTTTGATAAAACTTTGCACTATCTTTAATTTCTAGGGAAGTTAGTTTCAGTTATTAGATTTTAGATTATGTAGTGTATCTTTTGTGTAATGCCTGCACATCTATTTTTAAATTTATCATGGTTTCAAAGGGAAAGAAGAAAAACTGAAGCCAGAACTGGAAAATTTATGAACCATATGTGGTTTAGAAACAACTGTGGAAGTGCCCGGTGTCCAGTCAAGGGATATGGACAATGCAGCATTTCCCAGGAATAAAACTCAAGGTAATTCATGGACTGAATGAGATCTATAAAGCTCTGCTAAGATGGTTAATCAGCAGCATTCAAAACTCCTGAGATTATTTCAGAAGTATGAGAATTTATAAAGAATATAATTTTTATTTTTTTCTTGTTTGTTGTCTGTTTTAAAATTATTTTCTTTCTTCTTCAGAGATGGTCACAGAGGAATCAGAAATGAAGGAGTGATGTTGAACATGGGAATAAAAGGAAAGATGGAAGAAGAGGATTTTACCTTTTATCTTTATTTCTCACTATCCAAATCTTTTTTAATTGACAATAAATTATCTTTTTACAAGTTTGAGTTTGTTTTGTGTCCTTATTTTTATCTCAGCCCATGAGCTTTCTCATCTTATTTTCTCTCTCTGTTCTGTTGAGAAATGGGAATGAGAGAGCAGCTGGGTGGGCATCTGGCAGCTGATAAGGTCAACCTACCACAACAATGAAACAATAGATTGTTTTAAACAAAATTTTCCTCTGATGTTTTTTTAAAAATCATTAAAATGGAAATTGGCAAGTCTACCAGCAATGATTGTTTGTGAGGAGACAAGAATGAAAATTAAAAGGGAAGATGGTAGATATTTTTGAGTTTCTCAGTTTCTAACAATCTAGGTAAAAACTGAGAGACAACTGAAGCTAAAATGTAGATTTTTCTTGTTGATGATTTTAATTTCTTTAATACTCATTATCCTCCTGCTTTTTCTACAAAAGAGGTATTTCTATAACGCTGTCTGAATGCAATAAAGCATTAGAGTAGAATTATTTATTCTGCTTAACAACATTATTGCACTTTGCCATGAATGGACTCACAGTATCGGCAGAGTACCTCAAAGACAAGATAGAGAAAATATCTCTCCGCCTTTTTTTTTTTTTTTT
>PYHW01010631.1:1955993-1973413 GCA_013186435.1 Turdus rufiventris | reverse complement strand
CATGTTTTCCTTTTTTCTAATTTATCATTGTTCTTCCAAGGTACAGTGCTGCTAAATCCTGATGAAGTAACTGCCAGTCCAGTGAAAGTCATTGCAGGGTCGTTAGTCTGAACACCACACACTTGACTTAGTTTTTCAGCTGTCAGATGAAACAGACTGGTCATCAATATTTGGGATACCCTCAGATTTTCTTTTTTTAAGCTTTGGATTATGTGTGGGGTTTTATTCTAGCACAATTTTTCATGCAAATGCTGTGTTGTATAACTTTCCAGTGCAAGTTAGGCAGAAATTGAGCACAAATGGAGAATAAGTTATTCATGAATAGAAATTGTAAGATTGTTGACAAAAGTGGATCTATTCTTTTTAGAGTTGTTGTCATCCATATGGATGCATTTCAGTCTAAATGCATTTATATAATACTCTATCAAAATATTTTCATGAGAATGATATATCTGATTTTTTGTGTTAACAGAGACTTGGAAAATAAGGAAATTAATCAAATTAATCTTAAATTAGAAATCGATTTCTAAATCTCTTAATTATTATATTCAGAAAGCAGAGGAAGGAAGGAAGGAAGGAAGGAAGGAAGGAAGGAAGGAAGGAAGGAAGGAAGGAAGGAAGGAAGGACTGACTATCAGTTTTCAGTAAGCAAGAGTATCTGTAAAAGAAGCATGAAAAAACATAAGCTAGAAACACAGGTAGAAGTATAAAAACTGCAGATCCATTTGCATACCATACAGAGTATTGTGAGTTGGAAGGGACCCACAATGATTGTGTCCAACTCTTCAGTGAATGGCTCAGAGTGGAATCTTTTTCATTCCCTATTATTTCAGGTATAATTACTGCAATGTCTGAACAAAAAGGGCAAAACAGATAACTTTATCTCATCCCATGGGATTGGAGCAACACCAAAACATTTTGCCTTCTGAGAAAATCCTTTCCCTTCATCTGAAATAAACAGGCACTGAATTTCAGACATCCCAGGAAAAGGAAGGAGTAATTTTTAAGTAATTTTTGGTAAGACATAAGAAATGACAGAGAGAGAGCCAGCACATCCTGCTGTTTGATGCTGTGTGGTGCAAGCTGTGATGCAAGCTGTGACTGACAGGAGCCCAGCATCTCACAGGAAAGTCCAGTCTCACAACATCAAGCCAAGCCATAGGCCTCAGCCAGCTCAAGGCAGAGATGTGCCCAACTTCTTTCTGAGAAGCACTCTAATTTAAGGTTTGGATTGAAGGACAACTGGATGATTTATACACACAGGTAAGAAATTCAGTCATTTATACTAAATACAGATGTTTGTGTATTCATGCTTCAGAATAACTGAGAGCTAACTTTTTTCTGACTTGAAATTTAACCACTCTCAGTCTTCTCTTACAGTTTCACACAGTTGTCTTCTAAATCTCTTGTTAAATTACTATTTCCTCATAAGAAATGCAGCATTTAAAATACAATGGAATAATCTGATTCCGGGACATAAAGTCTTAACTGAGAAAGAGGATGAGATGAAATAATAAGTATTATTATTTGTAATTTTAAAAAATGCAAATAAAAGGACTCTGAGTTGCCAAGTTAAACTTTTAAAATAATGATAATGATGATGATGATGATGATGATAATAATAATAATAAGTAGTAGTAGTAGTAGCAGTAGTAGTCATAATAATTTATATTATAGAGTATTTTTCATCTAATAAAAATTCAAGTAAGAAATAGCATTATCAATGAAAAACATTATATGATGCTGAAGTTAAAAAAAAAAAAAAAGGGAAATATAATCCACAATGGATAGATAGTATGTTACCTGGGTAAGGCCAGGAAAAATGTTTTTTTCTGGTTTCAGTGGATTCAGTTTATTGAGCAACTATTACATATCAACTTGCTTTAAAGAAATACCTAGTTAATATTTCTGTAGCTTGAAATAATTTCTTAATTTTCTTGAGAGAGTTTGCAATAGCTTTCCAATGACACCTTTTTACTGAGTTCTGTGATGCTTGATCATTAAAATGGTTTTAATATCTTCAATCACAGCCTGTTTTTCAAAGAAAAAGATAGGATAAAAAAATTTGATAGGATAGAATTATGATGAAATCTGAAATAATGAATATTTCCTGATTATGATGATCAAATATAATAATATTTTGGTGGTTTTCCATCACTGACTACATGCAAGTTTCGTATAAGCTTCAGACCACAAGCAGGATCCTTCTACTTGACAACTACCTGTCAAAAGTCAAACCTGCAGACTCACTGAGACATGGGGTTCTGGTTTGTACTTTTATGCACATTTTAGTATCACTTATTGTCTCTACAGGGACATACATATTAATGAAGTTGTTTACTACCAGCAGACCTTTCCAAAATATATATCCAGGGGAAGATAAGATGTCATAGAACAACAGCAGGTTTTCTGGGTCATACTTAGGGAAACTGAAGAAATTAATGATTTTTTTAAAGCATAATTTTCTGTTTAAATAAGCTAATCTTTTAAAAGAAAAAATAAGTATCTTCCTGAATATTGTATTTATTCATTATGGTCCTAGGTAAGTAATACCGATCTTTTGCTAAATGTATAAGAAAAAATACATTTATGATGAGTCGAGGCAACCGAGTTTCATGTAATTTTGATAACTATATGCCTCTTGAAAATGTGAATAACTTAGACCCTTTTTGTAAGAACTGTCCTAGTTTACGGTTCAGTAAATTATTCTATATGAGTGTTTTAATTAGGAAGAAGAAAAAAACCTCTATGTTAGGTGTATGAAAGTAAACAACAGCATTCTTAAATTATGCGGGATAAATACAACACTGCTGTAAATTATGTGGCAATCATTAGAAGGTGAGAAAAGGAATGAGATCAAGAAAGAAATAGGATCACTGCCAGTTTTTAAATAAAAGGAAGCAGCCCATTAATTGTCTAATCAAAGAGTGTACTTAATGTTAAAGAGCAATATAAACTAACAAACATATGAAATCTTTTTACAGGAAACCTAGATTTGTCTCAAATTCAAATCTTTGGGAGATTCTGTGAGACTTATATGCCCAGATCCATTTATTTATAATCTGTTAATATAGGATCTTGAATTTATAAGGAGTCCCATTTCTTTGGATCACAATATATCAAATTTCAACAGGGGAAAAAAAAAATGCCCCGAAAGAACATCTAAAGTTTAGGTGTCTAAAAAAAGCTTACTTAAGGAGCCCTGGCATTTTATTTGTCCATCCTACCTAAGAACAAGACATACATTACCTACTTTCTTTCACTAATGCAACAGAATTTAGAAAAATGGTGCTCAACTTATTTGCAATAAGTGCACATTCTTAAGAGGAATAAATTTTCATTTTAATTGGATTTCACAACGCAAGTCAGAACCAAAATTACGTAACCAAGGTTTAAATATTTGCTTCTCAGTGTCCATGAGTTTGGATCACTATTTAAGACTTCGTAGAAAACAATAAAAGCAGTAATACTAAGGTTACAATTTAAACCTATTTGTGGAGAAATTTAGACCTGTTTTCTGGTTCTTGTTTAACTTGATACCTCTTGTTTAATTCAGAACATGAAATACCTTCAGCACGATTCAGAAATAAACATTTACACAAGATGCTGATATTTGGAGTAAAAAAACAGTACAGTAGGGAGGATGAACTGGCAAAACTAGCTTTCTACATGAACCATGAGAAAATGCATGGTTACCTTTAAAATGAATAGACTTTCATGCTTTGAGGTATGTAGCTGAAATGAGAAAAAATTTCTGCATGGAGAGATTTTTCCATTACCGGTTTCCTTGTATTTTCTTCTGAAACATCCTTGGTCAGATAGATGAGCACATGTCACACTGAGCGCTAGATCAACTATTACTCCAAAGTGATGTGATTCTGTGTGGATGTGAATAAATACATCTTACAGACTTTTCCCTTTTGCAGCCTGCATTACCAAAAAAAAAAAAAAAAAGAAAGTTTCTTTCCATAAGACCATAAAATACACAAATCCCAAGTCCTCTTATGAATACAGATAAGTATATTGAAAATAACAAACATATAAGGGTTTTGCTGAATAATGCCTCAAGGAAAATAGCTACTGTTATTGCTACTCTATTATTTGTTAAGATCTTGCAAAAAGAATTTGTAAGTTTCAGGACAAAAAAACATCTAAACCAATGTACTTACACTTCTTCAAGTCTTAGGCAAAATGCTTACCAAAATTGAAAGCACTGTCAGGGAACTTAGGAAGTGAGGCCATGAGACAAACTATTAAATCCTTTGACATACACTGTCTTGGGAGAAATATGTGTTAGCACAAAGTGGAGAAATACTGAATAATAAGGACTGGTGCTGGCTAAATAGTGAACAACTGGTCATGATAGAAAAAAATGTTTGCTAATGTTTTTACAAACACTCTGATGGGTTAGGGTATGGGTGTGCACATCTTTGAAATGGGTCTGAATTTCTCTACCAACCTCAAGCCGTAAGTTTGAAACAGAACCCAGACAATTTGACTCCTGAACTTTAGGGTAATAGACAAATGGGTCAGCACAAAGTCTACTGCAGAAGCCAGATAGCCTGAACTTCTGAACTTGCACATGGCACGTTCAAGGGGAGAGTATGGTGTAAGCAGCTCAGGAAGGTTGTACCTCCCTAGTGCCTCAACCAACCAGGAAAGGAATTTGTGGGCAGGAGTTTAAGATAAAAGGAGGCTCTTTTCTTGAGAAAAACCCCACAGTGGTATGCCCCAGAGGATTCTCTTGCTTTATTTGAATACAGTTGCAGGACTTCTCTGTCGCTGCTGTGGACACTGGCCTTTCATAGTGTGATTTTCTGCAGAGGCATGTGTGCTAACGTGATCTACTGTGACACTGCGAGAAGAGATTGTGAATCCTGCAGTCTGTCAAGAACGCTTAACACCATTATCTTTGTAGGGATTTTGCATAGCATCCAGAAGTTAATTTCTTTTTCCTTAGTAAATACATTTTAAATTAACCTCATATCATATGCTCATGTGCACAGTTCACCTTTGGGCTTAGTTAAGGCAATAAATACATAAGTTTCTAGACCAAGCCGGTTTTGAGATAAGAAGAGGAAGCAGAGGTAGAAAAGAGCCTGTGCAACCTTACTTACGCAGACTTTGTGTGTCTAAGTACAAGTTTCTGAGCAGCAGGCAGGTATTAGAAGGAAATATTCTGTGCTTTATCTATCATAGAAGATTAGGCTGGATGAGCATAACCTCAAACTAAAATGAGAACCTATCTGTTTGCCAGACCAGTGAATATTATCCTTCTAGCGAGACTTCAGTATCTGAACTGGGTACCAAGCCTTAAGGCAATGTACTTAAATGGTATAAAGGAATCAGAGGGAAAAACAAAACAAAACAAAGCAAAAGGATACAAAACAAAACAAAACAAAAACAAAAACAAAAACACCCCCCAAAAACAAAAAAACAACAACAAAAAAACCCAAACAACCACAACAAAAAAACACAAGGGAAAAAGAAATAAAAAATTCCTTGCACTAAAACTGCTAAACCTAATCTGTTATTTCCTGAACTGGTAAGACCTGATGAAACTGTACACAGCTCCTGGGATAAAGCGCATGTTTTTTTCACACAGCAGTGAATTTCTGGACAATATACGAGTGTTGACAGTCTTTCACCAATACATGTGTGGACCTTTATCTAAAGCATGCCTAGCTGAAAGTTATGAGCAGGAAGGCTTTAGGACACTTCAGTTACACAGGTGTTTTGCCAGAGGTAAGGAATGGATCACATTCTCATAGAAAAGGAGTAATGATGCATAAAAATAAACAATGTCCTGATGGCACCTCATCCTAAATAATCCATGTGCCTGGCTGTAGAGGCTGAGATGGGTCCTGCTCTGCTGCTTCTCTGGAAGAGGTTGTCAGTGGGTGGTGTGGGTGAGGAGGTGATGTCAGTCATGTCCCACATGTGATGGTGAGAATAGATGAGCTGAGATGGTGGTGACTGAGGCTTTCCATTCACAGCCACGAAGCCAACAACTAGCTCCTAGCTTCCAGAAGATTAAGAAAGTAAGAAAAATAAGCTTAAAAATGTCCTTTGAGAGGTTATGTCTTTACAGGCAAAGGAAAGTCTTTTACTTACCAAAAGGGTTCTTGAGCATTAGAACAGCATTATGGAAACTTCCCCATCTGATCATTCATGAGATTCTCACACTCCCACCACCAGAAACTTTACTGGGACAGAAGCCCCTTGGCAGTGGGTGGCTCCCGTGACCAACGTGTCCCCCTTGGCTCCCCACACACCCACTCTGCAGTCACACCAGGCTTCCTCACCAGTCTGACCCCNGGTTTTCCACAGCAGAGTCTCAGATGTCTTGGATGGGAAACATCTAGTTTCTGTACAAACAATTTTAAGGGTGACGGTATGGGTGTTAATGTCTTTGAAATGGGCCTTAATGTCTCTCCCAAATTCAAGAGATATGCGCCAGAGGACTGTCTGACTTTATTTGAATAAATTTGCAGGACTCCTCTGTCTCCTTTATGGACACTGTCTTTTCATAGCATGATTTTCTGTGCATCTTGTTACATAAAGCCATTCATGACACAACAACCCAGGAACAGCCCCAAGGAGGACCCCACCACAGAACCCCTGGGTTTTTATACCCTCAGAGTCCATCTATGGGCAATGCCCTCTCTTCTGTCACCAGTCCTGAAGGTATTTTAAAGACCTCTAAACATGGTGCTTAGGGACATGGCCAGTGGTGAACTTGGCAGTGTTAATTTAATGGCTATACTTGGTCATATAAAGGGTCTTTTCCAACTCAAATTGTCCTATGATTCTATGGCATGTCCAACACCTAGGTGTAGAATAGAAATCCACCTTTAAACCAGGTTGCTGCTTGATAAAGAATGTTTTATACACATAAGATGCTTTTAAAGGAAGAGCACTTCATGCTTTTTCAATTGAGTCAGCTTTTACTCTGACAATGGCTAATACATTAGGGAAGCTTAGCAGGTGAGTTTTCTCTGCTTTTTGAGTTTCACAATATCACCAGGACATCAGTAAATGTTGAAGGGTGATTAATCAATATTTCCGCTTCTCTCTGCTGAACTGAGTGATTATGTAGATACCTTGCTATTACAGTCAACAAAACTGCATCTGAAAATTTTCATTTATAGAAGTAGGTGGTTAACATTCACAAAACCAAATAATGCAAGAGAAAATATGATGGCAAAAAACAAGGAAACCCATCCCTTCTGATGTGACTTATTTTTTCTCCGTATTTTTAATTTTAAGACATTCATCAGTATGATTTTTTGATAAACAGCTGATTTTCACTTTGTTTTTACTGCTGTAGGTCAAAAATTGATAATTATCACTGTTTTTATTATTGTTATTATTATTCTGCAAAACCATTTTGATTTTGCAATTTCAAAATGGCTTGTAGGCAATGTCATTCTGCTTCTGACAACTTACAGATTCATGCTTTGTCTTATGACACATCTAACAGTAAAAATATACTCGTTCTAGTTTCCTTCACAGGATCAGCAGTCTGTACAATCTCAAGGGGAAGGAGATCAGCTAGTCAAATACTGCCATCAGCATACAGCGTAATTGTAGAAAAGATGTTCTGTGGCTACCATCCTTAAGCCATCTTCTTAAAAAAATGACATTTTTTTTCTGTTTTTGCAGCTTATTTTATGTAGTATACATCTACAGGGAAACTTCATTCTTTACCATCTTCACCTAATCCCTCTCTCTGTCAAATGCTGTCACAAAACTTAACCTTTTGTTATGAGTAAGAGTGAATCACTTCTTTGAAACTGAATTTCAATTCTCAAATTCACAGCCTGGCTGAGATTTAGCTGTCACATCCTGCATTATACATTCATCCTCAGAGCAGCTGAAATAAACAGCCTCATAACATTGCTCCATTCTCAGGTTAGGTTACTCCATTTTCACATTAGGTTTGCTACTCTATTCTGTGTGAGAAAGTCTACAGGACATTTTATGCATTCTCTCTAAACCTTTCCAGCAAATCAATGCACCATAAAACATCTGAAGTAGTCCAAAGCTTACTCTACTAGTCATTAACTTAATCAACTGCTGATCAGACAAGACACAGATAGTATATAGCACCAAATCTGTTCACTTACATTGTCGATATTTGGCCTTATTTTTGTATCTTAATAGGGCACTAGTCTAATTACCAGTAGATTTATTTGTATTGGTTAGTAAATGAGGCTGTTTTCCCCTTAACAAGAGAGTCAGTGGAATCAGAGCTGGCATTTCCATTATTTCATTTTCTAATTCCAAAAGCAACTGATGAAACCTTAATGAGGTGGATGCTTTCAAGCTGTCATTAGTTTCTGCCTGAAGTTCTTTAATAGGATTATTAGTCTCAGAAAACAACAGCCCAATAGAACAACCTAAACCCCCAAACCAAACACCCACCCCATCAAGTAAACATTCAATTGTCAATCTCTGGGCTTTCTTCATGAATGATATGAGGCATCCCTACTCTTTTGTAAGCAAAATTTGATGCGCCTAGAGGAAATATCCCTTTAACAGAATAAATAAACATATCCAAAGTGAGCAGATATCACTTGGGAGGAAAATCTGTGTGTGCCTATGTTTGATGTAGAGGTAGTAAAGAGAATGCCAATTAGAAACCCCACTGCAAAAGTAGTGACATTTCAATCATTTATTTTGCAGTTCTGTATCACTGCAGCAATATATGCAGTGACAATAAAAACTCCAAGATGTAAAATCTTAGCGGTTTTGTAGAACTTGATGAAAGTCTGGTGTCAGATGGGCGAGCCAGAGAGCTAGATGAAGAATGCAATACATTTTAAGTTTACATAAGAACATATCCCCATACAGCACTTCCTATGTTGTGATGAATACTTCTAAATATTTTGCATAATATATATTCTTTTCTTTTGTGCTTTTTAAAATAAACAGTATACAATAGTTTTAAACTTGCATGTAATGAGCTTTCTACAGGGTTGAATTTGTTTATTTATTTTATTTATTTATTGTTTCATTTAAAGAAATGTCATCAAATGCTGATTGCTTCCAGCTATTGAATTTATACAATATCACTTGTAGAAATTAACTTTTTTTCTTGAACAAGAGCTAAATTTTAAACAGGATAATGCCTATAAAACCTGTAAATATGAAAATATAAGAGAAGGCACTATCCTTTAAAGAACTATTTTAAAAAACTGCAAAGGCAATTTTTTTTCTTTAAATGCCCATATCCATTAAAAAAAGTTTCATAATGGAGGTTTCTATTGCAGATCTTATTCATTTTCTTACTTCTATTTCTGAAAAGTGCACATTTTTCTGCATCAACTTTAAAAATTAATACAGTCGTACATAAGAAAAAAATCAATGCTACATGTCAGCATACATATATTATGCCTGAGCTTACTGTGGAATGAAAGATATCCTGTATAAGTTTATGTACTATGTGAAATCTGAAATCTTTCAAATACTTTGTAATCCAGACTACATTAGTATATGAAATATTTATGCTGTGTTGAATTTTTCTTGTTTTTTTCTAGCTAACGTGTGTGACACTCTATTTAAAATCTGGGCTGCATTGATTTGTTTTCTATTTGAGTTGTGATTACATGTGGAAAACTCACCATGTTTTCTAGGCAAAATTGGGTAGACATTATGTTCTTTATAAAGTTAACAAGCTGCATGATTTTTTTCGTTGATCCACATAATAGTAAACCTGGATTTTGAATGTCAGTAACTGCAAATGGTCATTTGTACAAGGCTAGACTTCAGCTAGAAATAAGATTATAGTTTGCAATAATTTTTAATTTTCTTGTGGTGGGTCATCTGGGGGAAGGCAACAACATTTTTTTCTATTGAAATCTGCTGTTTCTTCCTAGCATCCCTATTTTTAACATATCCTGAAAAACTTAAGATTAAATGTTTTCAATTTCCTTAATTTTTTTTTTTTTTATCTTCTTTCCTTTTCTCTTTCAACTGTTACCTGAGACTCTTTGAGGTCTGCTACCTGGACAAACAAATCAAACACCAAAAACTCAAGGGAAAAGTTAAACCTCCCCTGCTTTTTATTACTCTTCCCCAACACGTATTATTACTCACCCTCATGAAAGGTAAATTCAAGAAAATGCTACATAACTAAGCAAAATCAAAGACAAAATCAACAATACTAACTTTTGTGCAATCATGTCTGATCATTTTACCCTCTAGAGGCAGAAGATGCACCATAGGTATGAGCTCTGCAGGTGTTTCAGTACAGCTGGATGGTGAATATCAGCAGAAGTCAGGTCCCACGTAACAAGCAGCATTGCAATATCACGCCACCACAGAATTTAGACAAAGGCTTTGGTTTCCTCACCTCAGATGGCACAAATATTTGAATTTGACTGTTTGCAACTTGCTTCCTCCAACCTGATCAGAACTTGTATTTGTCTAGTGATAGGATTAGTATATCACTGCTGACACAACTAACCTCTGTTTCTAGTGTGCATAATGTGATGGCATTTTGTCAAATATGCAATAAATGCCACTGACTGTCCAATGACTGCTGGTCATGTAAATTATGAATGTTTACACAGCACGTCAGAAGACATTTTTTTTCAAAATTACTCTTTTAGATTTCCAAGTCAAAGATGTTTCACTCCAAATCCTCAAACATACAAATGCATTTTTCAATATTGTTGACATACAAAATATGAGGTAGCTGTAGGGCATTAATTTATTTAGAAGTGGTACAAGATTATTTACAAAAAAATTCCTGTTTGGCAAGCATGTTTTTGGATGACTTTGGAGTTCTGCTAGCTTGTAGACTAAGGAAAAGGAGAAAAGAAATGGAAATCCAAGGGATCAAGCTATAACGTCTGCAATATTGAGACATTTGGGGGAAAAAATTCATGAAAGTATAAAAATCCCAAAGTTTCTAAACTGTAGGGCTTTGAAGTAAGACCATGAATATCCACAGTCAGCAGAGCAAACCAGTATGGCCTCGGAGCTTGTGTCTTATCAGCTCAGCAGAATGGAATGCACTATAGAGAGAGGGTGGCAGCAACTGCAGCGTGCCTGACCTCCATATCTCCTGAGCAGAAGGTCTTAAAAGACATGAAAAAACACCACCATCTCATGAGGTATAGAATACTGACAAAGCTATATATAGGCAAAATAATGAAAAATTGAGAAAGCAAGAAAATCACAAAACTTTTCTGAAGTTTCAGAAAGGTTTATTTTCACTCAAAATCAAAATTGTTTCTCACAATACTTCTGAATAAGACTATGAAACTGCTCTTGGGAGATAACCTATTCCACCCCTCTTGTAAATGTCCTCTTTTTGTGTTTAATAAACTGAAATATGGTCTTCCCTTCACTAGGTTTTAATAAATTCTTCATCTTTACATGGAGATGTTCCGTGTCTGGCCTGCTGACCTACCTCTCACCTCCTGACATAGCAAGTAGATTTAGCAATATAACTGAAGAATATTTTAAAACTGAAATAATGGTCAGACCACTGTCTGATCCAAATCCCACAGGGTACTGTGCAATTCTTAGTTCCTCTTGGGTGAGCAAAACCTTCCATCTTTCACTGTGAACAGCTCATTTAACACATTAGAAGGTATCATCTTGTCTTGTAAAGCTCAGGCAAAAAAAATCCCAAGAAAAAATTGAAGCATTATTATAGCTCAAGGGTGTCTTACCTGTACACGAGAGACTATTGGGCTATTCATCTTGATCAGAAAAAGAGATGGTTCCAGGAAAAGACACTGAGAACAATTTTGTCTTCTCCCTCTAATGATACGAAAACAAGACAGGTATGATCTTACAGCTCAGTCCATAGCTCAGGAATGAGGAACATTGTCCCCGGCTATATCACAGGCTTCCCCTAGGGTCTTTTGCAGACATTTCTGTCCAAACTGGTTAGATGCTTAAATCTTCACTTATGAAGGAACATCTGTTAATCTATGCTGTAGACTCTGAGGGCCTCAGTTTCTTAATGGAAAATGTGAATTACAATCCGCTCTCTCCCACATTATAGTTTTTATCAGTATTAAAAGAAGACATTCTGATGACTGAGATGATCCATCTAAATTTGCATGCTGTGTATCTGTATGGATATCTAGGAAGTCCGTGGGGGAGATGATAGAGTCTGAAAAGCTATGGATAATGGATTAAACATTGTTAAAAAAGGACTTCGCCCATTTTGTCAAAACTGTATAAAGTTGTTGCTACCACCAAAGCCCATTCCCTCCCCAAATATGCTTCCTGACAGGAGTTGGACTGTGATAAAGGTGGCACTATTCTCTAGTTATCTCTGACCTAACGGGAAGAATATATCCACAAGGAAAGCTATTCTAAAAATCAGCTCTGGCTGGGTTCAGCAGAGGCAAGCCACAGCCCACAGGCTCATACCTGAGGCCTTCTAACAGAGCACTGTACATCATGCAGAGTGATGCAACAGATCCAGAGGCTGCTGGAAGAGCTGTTGGAAGTGCCTATTGCCATTAGTATATTTGAAAAACACCTCTTTTTATTTTCACCCACATTTCTGGCAGCTCCAACTCTATTTGAGCTTTGGCTATATGAATTTTCTCCCTACAGTAGCAGCAGTATGTCTGTGTTCTTCCTAAGGCACTTGACCCTGCTTCCACAGAGTATACACATTCATTTTTTGCCTTATTTCCAAGAGAATACTGCAATTCAGCTAAGCCTGCCTGACTTCCAACATTTGGGAATTGCTTGTTCCTGTGGCCTTAGGAGGTGATGTTTAAAAAGTGACCAGCAGTGATGGACACAAACAACTGCAAAAACATTTTCCCAGGGGACCTAATTCACTAATTCCCAGAACAGCCTCAAGTCTGTTCTTCTTTTGTTCAGAGTTGAGGTTTTGCTGGCATTTTCCTTCCTGTCAACAGAGATTTTAAATTCAATCCCTTTGTGGTCACTGTGGCCAAGACGTCCGCCAATCTTCACTTCGCTCTTGAGATCCACACTGCTGACCAGCAGCAGATAAAGGAAGGTATGTTTCTGAGTCAATTCCTTTAGGAGCTGTTCCATTTCTTAGGAATCTTCTGGCCTGGGTTGTGCTATATGAATCTTCCAGTTAATTTCTGGAAAACTGACAGAGGTTGACTTGGAAGTGTCCGTTAGTTTCTCAAAAAGCAATTCATCAGTGTCGTCACTGTGGATAGGAGGTCTACAGCTGACTCCCACAATAACATCTTCATTATTTATTTGCCCCTTGATTCTCATCCAGAGGCTCTCAACTGTGCCACTGCCACTGTGTCACTGCCAGTTGTGAGCTCCATACATTCTACCCCTCCTACTGCACACCGTGCCAGCCCTCTGCCTCTCCTGCCCTGTCTATCCCTCCTGAAAATCCTGTAAACATCCAATAGGCCATCCAAGCACAGGACTCCTCCCACCAGTTTTCATTTATGTCAGTAATGTCAGATCTCAGGGATCGGGCCAAAGTTTTGAACTGGTGGCTTTTGTTTCTCGGGCTGGGTACATTAGTGCAAAAACATTTCAAGTTTGGCACATGGTAGCCAAAATCTCATGAAGCAGATTGGTACCCCATTAGTGCTCATTTCTTTAAGTGTTGGCATGCCATGCTCTTGCTCATCACTGGTTAGCCTGGTTTTGAACCTTTCCCTCTTCCAAGGTAGTGTAAAACTCTATCAATGAACCTCACTGACTCCTTTGCTAGAATCATTTACCCCTCTGAGATAAGTGCATTCCATCAGGCATCAGTAGAACAGGTTTTGAGTAGGTCATCCCATGGTCAAAGAATCCAAATTTTTTCTGATTACACCAACTTCAGAGTCACACATTGACCTGATGCATCTGATGGTGCCTTTTCTATTGTCCAAAACATCATCTCATCTTCAGTACCATGAACTTAAGCTTGGGAAGGATGTTCAGAGTAGTTTTTCACATCTTTCTGAAAGAAATCAACTTCTGTCAAGAAAGGAGTTGATAAGTAAACTATTCAAAGTTTCATATTCCTCTTTTAGATTCTTAGAATTTCTCTCTGCATTTTTTTTCAGCGTAATTTCTGTATATTTGCATCTATACTGCTCCTGCTAGTTTAGACTATTAGAACATATCTAGGCACACCTGTATGAACTCTTTCTTTAATGAAATATAATGATTCAAAAAAGTCAGGAGGGAGTTATTAAAACAGAATTTAAAGAAGGATTTCACACAGCTTACAAGTCAGAGGATTCATCTGTCAGACTTTTCCTCTCTCTACAGACTTTTACCTTTTAATCCTTCATAAAGATTATTTGATCAGAATCATATAAAAACTGTAAGCATTTATTCTAACAGCACACTTGTAATCATCATTGGAAAATGTATTAAAGCTCTTGTCAAGCTGAGTAACTCATGTGAAAAATATTTCTTCGATCCAAAGAGGAATGATTTCATTACAGTTTAGTTTTATGATGAAGGTTGAAGAAAGCACATAAAAATTAACAGTAATCTTATGAGAAAATAAAGTGTCTGTCTTGAAAAGATTTTAGGAAAAATAAATTTAAATTTCCAGTAACACAGAAAAAGTTTTGAAGTTTAAAACTGGACGGTTAATAGAATGTCAGCAAAAGCATTCTCATCATACGGTTTAAATAAGATCAAAAATCATCAGTGTTGTGATTAAAACACAACATGTAGCATTAGAGCAGACAAAAACTTATCTAGTAAGCAATAAAATTAGAATAGACTGGAAAGTGATCTAGGTTGACTTTTTCTTTGTTTGGGTGGAGTTATTTATAAAGCCAAAATGTGAAAATGTGTAGGGAATGTTGCCTAGACATGCAGTTGTGTATCAAGCTGCTGTGCCACACTGTCATACTAAAACAGATCAATGTCCGTCTGCCCTAAATACCACCTCAAAAACTGATACAGCCTTTGAACTGTAGAGATAGGACACAATACAGTGAGGAACAACTAAGAAAAACAACATTGCTCATATCATCCATTTGATGATTTTTTTCCATGACATAAAAATATTTACATCCTTTTAACTTCTTAAATGCTCATAATATAACTGGGGAATGTTTAAAAAGGGACAGTGAATATCCACACCATTCACTGATATAAGCTAAAATGCTAGAATTTTGGACACTGTAATGCATAGATAAAGGGACATTTCCAACTCACCTATGATATGAAAGAGTAAGACTCATAAGTGATAGATAGACATCATAGGCCCAAAATCAAACACGGACTTAAATTTTATGAAGTACTGAGACTTACATTTTTGTAGTTGGGACACAAAGGTCTTTTGTGTTGAGGTGCTCAATGTTTTTGAAGATAAAACTTTCAAAATAATTTTAGAAAATAATATTATCTTTGGAAAAAAATTGAAGGGGAATTAATTAGTTTGTCAACAGAAAGACAAAAAACAATGTCAGAAAACTGAAATAGGATGTGAAAACATATTTTATGATTTACCTGAAGGCAGATAAACATGCAAAAAGTGTCACATGTATCAGAAAAGAAATCCCATAATAAATGCGCACTGAAGGTAGAAGCATTATACCCTAGTAAAATACTTGTTCTACACATCTGGACCTCCTTTGTTTTTTTATAAAGTTTAAGCCATCAATTGCTTTTTTTTGATATCTATATATAAAGACAAGTCTCTAAAGAAACAAAAGAAAGCATTTGCCAAAGCATTAACATCAAATCTTTACATCCCTAATTGCCTTTTCCAACTTAAAGTTCTTTGTGGAGACCAAGAAAATAAGAAAAGAGAAAGGATGTAAGGATTTGCCATATTAAGTCTGAGGAAAACAATAATTAGTCTCCCTTCTACAAAAGAAAAGAAACAATATACCTAGTAGAGTAGAGAAACAGGAAGTCTTAAAAGAATAACTCTCTTTTCAATGCCAAGATCAGCATCTGCTTCTGCCATTTCCCATATTATCAAGTGTCTTTACAGAAAAATTTCTCAGTGTTTCGCTGATGAGCTGGTACACAGCAAGCTCCATGCCGGATTGTCCCGTTTCTATTCACTCCGTTTGGGACTTACTCAACCCCAGAAAGCACTAACTAAATGTGCCCTTTACCTGAAAGTAACAGCTGTTGATTAAAATCTGTTTCGTATGAGGGATTGGGATAAAGGATGTTTTTTGCTGCAAGTTCATCTGCAATAATATCAATTCTTATTTAAGATCATTTGTATCTAGGCTTCTTTATCTGTCCTCTGCTCCAGTACCAAATCATGCAGATATCATTGTCATGCTTCTGAAAAGAGTTGTTGACATCTATTAAAAATATTTTTTTATGATATGGAGATAAAATTCCAGTCAATGTACTAAAATAGGATTGAGCTGAAAATATGAAACAAACTTTTAAAGGGAAAAAGTATTCCTTTTTTTTTTTTTTGTTTCCCACCAATACAATTTGAAAGCTCACATGGACAAAAACATTAAAACATAGTGGCTTTGAATTGTATTTAAAACTGAAGTTTTGTATGTTTTTAAACTGATATTTCTGAATTACTTGCTCATGGTAATCATCTTGAAAATTCTCTCATGTCCCTGTAAAACTAGCATAATGTGAAGAACAGAAGGGATAACACTGATTTTTATTCAGTTGTTATGCAAATTTATAATCAGAATAAGAATTTTAATGTTTAAAATTTTAAGAACTTGTCTAAAAAATAAAGCATTTGTAGTCTTTCTTCTGAATTTTTTAAAGTTTTTTTTTTTTTTTTGGTTTTTTGTTTGTGTGGTTTTCTCTTTCCCTTGTTTTTTTTGTTTGTTTGTTGGGGTTTTTTGTTTGTTTTTTGTTTTTTTTTGTTTGTTTGTTTTTTGTTTTTTTAATTCTAAAGATATTAGTACCATATATGATGCAATTTTCAGCCACATGATTCTGTGTAACAATTGCCTGAGAAACATCCTTTGCATTTTGTGTTATAGGTAGACAGTTTCTCTAAGCAGTGTTTCTCATACTTATGGAAAAATAATTTAAACAGAGAAACAAAGATGCTTCTTAATCTGGTGTGAAATTAGGAATCAAAGTTCAGATACAAATTTGAAATGTCTGGGCTGTATACAGCCACACCCCCAACACTCACACGATCACAACCAGGTTTCCTCACTGTCTCGACCCCAGGTTTCTCACATCAGAGTCTGAGAGATCCAGATAATTAAAATAATTTAGTCCTGGTGCAATAACAAAAACACAAAATAACCTGGGTGTTCCCAGCCCTTGGTTATGCAGAGGGTTGGCAGCTCCAGATTCCTGCCTCGGGCTCCAGCCAGGCAGAGCGCAGCCTGCAGCTCCCACTGCACCCCGAGTTACCTGCACTAAAAGTATTCCTCCACAGGTTTTTGCTGAATTTAATCTGGTATCAGAATAGCCTCTTTTTCCAAGTTAATATTCTATAGGGAGGTGAAATAAGAGAGTGTCATATTTTATAA
>PYHW01010631.1:1940741-1954652 GCA_013186435.1 Turdus rufiventris | reverse complement strand
CTCCAGGTAAGCAAACAAGCAAAGCTGCAGGCAGGTCAAAAATAAAGTTCAGAAAAGGGAATCCTGACAAACCTCAGTTCTAAGATCTTGCAAGCTTATTGCAAAGCCTGTGGCCTTTACTAGTTCTGGGTATATTGTATCATAAATCACAGAATTACAGTATTTGCAGAGACAAAAGCATTATCTCATATGTAGCACTAATTATAGATGCATGAAAGGTCATCTAGTACAAATAAAATTCAATATTTTTTTTTACCTTTAAAATAAAGCAATAAATTTAGCGTTTAAGAATGGATTTAAAACTATTCATTAAAGAGAAACATATTCCCAGAGTATGGAATTTAAAGCATTCCACTTTTCTGAATCTGGAAAGTAGAAAAACAAGCAAGACTGCTGCTATCCTGGACTTAGTCTACTACCAGAATAAGGAAGATTTTGAGTTATTTATTGTAGATGCCTTAGAGATACTAGGTTTCTTTGTTTTGTTGATTGGTTTGATTGGTTTCTTGTTTTCCTAAGCAGTGTGTATCTGACAGGTGGTGCAACTCATTTGTACGGTTTATTCAAATCTAAGCATGGTAATTTTTTTAAGTTTATATCAATTAATTAGTAAAGATGCCATGGTGTGGGGTGAGAACATGGTCCAAAGTAATGGTTTTCTTATATCTGATGTGTGTAAAGTGCTTTCACACATAAAAATACTCCCAATATATGTTGTTGGGTTTTTTTCCTTATAATGTGTGTTATTTAGCAGGAAATCTTACACATTTTTGTCAATGTATTTTTTGATGCCTTAGGCAACAAGCAGAAAACGGTATTGTGTTAACATTACTGAATCTGTAATGGTGGATATTGGACAGCTCAGGAGAAATTTTTTTATTGAATTTCCCCTGAATTTTCTTTGAGTAAATGGCTTAGCAGAGGTGGGATGTATCTATCAAAGCTCACTGCTACAAAAGGACAGCAGGCATGGTTTTATGTTGTCCTTGTCTACCTTTTTAATCCTCTTGTCACAAGTAGGTAATGAAATAAGTGTTTATTAAGCATTCCATTAACAGAAGAAATTCTGGCAAAACCTTGAATAAGCATGTCAGAGAACAGATGGTATTGTATGTTCAAATTTCTCCCCTTGTACCTATAATGCAAAACCTGAAGTTGATCAGAACAGGTCTATAATAGTTAAATTCTGTCTCTGTTTAAATTGATGTATAAAGGCAGGCCAGGAACTAATGCCTGACCCTGGAGTCATGTGAAAGAAACTTGTTATAAACTCAAATTGACTCAATAGATCAGATTTGTCTTAGAGAGATCTACTTGGAATAAACCAAACCTGAGATATGGTTCCAAATTACAGATAAGCAGAGTGAACAATAGCACTTCATGTACTGCATGATTGTGCGACATGGACTGGGTTTTGTCCCTAAGCCCGAGTAGCCTTACAGACACAGACCTAACCCTCCTGTCCTCCCAGTCAGGCTTGCCACAATGCACTGCTTATTGCAAACAGCCCTGAGCACATGGGCATGACCAAACTGGGGTCAAGCACTGTTTAGAGTGGTGCCTGGCACAAATTAAATGATGGGATGTGTTTCCTTAACATTTAACATGATGGGTTTAACAACTGTGTGCATGTACCCATAATATATCCCTTTTAGCTTTCCTGGAATTGGGATAGCGTTGCAGATTTGATGCGCAAGATTTATCTTTCCCCTTCTACATTTAGCAATATAGATATTCAGAGACCCATGCAATTTTTACCTGCATTGTTGTTTACTGAATTGCTTGTAGCTTGGCCTAAAAGTATTCACAGCATGCTTACAAAAAACCAAACTGACACACTGCTGCATATCACAGTCAATTTTTTACTGACCTAGCAGACTGAAAGATGGAACACCTGGATGCATATTAAGTCAGTGAACATGCTGAGATTCTACCTTCTAAAAGGGAGCAGAGCTCAACCTATGCCTTAAACAGAGCCCAAGCTTATAGATAAACACTACAGAAAGTAATTATATTTTAGACTCACACGTGCCTCACAGAATGACAAGCTTCCTGTGTTTAATCTTAGTTTAACACAGAAAAGTTTTCAACAGTTTGATTATAACCCCAAGATGAACCCACCATGAGCAGAAATAGATGACTGATGATGCAGTTATGGTCTCTCTTCTTTCATAGATGTTTGTCTGCATTGTAAAGGCACCATGTGGCTTTTCAAACATCTGGTAACAGCTGATCATATTCAGGACAAGGACAGAAGTACTTCTGTTTGTCCAGATTGCAACACAGCACTAAAACAGCAATGAGGATTCCTGAATTTTACTTGACTCTGTCGAGTATTATCACCCCCCTCCTTTCAGAGTCATTCAAGTATTAAATGAAAATCAGAGCTCTCTTATGAATATATTGTTCCAGTTCTGTAGATGCTGTACAATTAAGAAGAGGTAACACCAGTAACTGATTACCAAGAATGACTGCAGTGAACTCTAAGTGAACGCACAAAACTCTATTCACCATTTGTTAAGTAATTGTAAAAAATAGCAATAGCATTTTTTAAAAATCCAAACAGGTCTAAGGGTGAATAGAAAGACAAATTACAGAGGATTTTAATGATAGATTTTTTTTTTTACTGTTCTGGGGCACACTCTTATAAAATGTGCTATACAGAAAAAAAACCAAAAAAAAAAAAAAAAAAAAAAATTAAACCTAGCTAGAATGGCTCAGGGCCTCCCAGGGCTTTTAAAGCAATGTTTTAAAATTATGTCTGGAAAGAGTAGCTTGGGATTCAGCATACACCTGTAGGCTGTAGCAAATTTAGGCCTAATAGCTCTAAAACAATGTAAGCAACCTAGTGCAGATAATGAATTTGCCTTCCGAACATATGTTAGCAACAGATTTTCTAATGTATAGATGATGTAAATATACATATGGTTAATAAAAATAATAAAATTAAGAGACCGAATATACCTATTAACAGAATATGAGATGACATTAAGTACCACCTGTCTGTTCAAGAGCAATATATTTTCTGGTTGTTATATTGGTTCTACACAAAGAATTAGAGCTAAAACTTCCATACCATTTAAACAAACAAGGGAGCAACACTCCTCCATTACTCCCAAGTACTTTTCTTACAAACGTATAACAAATTGTGGTAGCTTAATAAATTGAGACTCTGTAACAACTTTAGGAATCTCTGTTGTAGTGACCAGTCTTAAATAATTTTAAAATTCTGTTATTCGTGATATCCATTTAAGCACTAAATACAGATACAAATATTGCATCTGGTATAAACGTATGACAGACTAGAAAACTAGTTTTGTTCATTGTAAGATCACAGGGCTGAATTTCAACGGAAGGAAGTTCTCACCAAGTATTAATACTGCATTTATGTGAAAACATGAGTCATCCTCTGAATTGTAAGTAACTTTGGGAGTTAATCCTCTCAAATTCAAGGAGGATTAAATAGTTCTAACCATTTTCCTTTAGTAAGGAGAATTCTGCTAAACCAGTTTGGATCCAGGTTTTTTTGGTTTGCTTTTTAAACTTGCCCACAGATATAAAAAATTACACTTATTGAGTGAGTGAGTGATTCAGAGTCTAGTTCAACTATAATTTAAACCAATGAAAGTTTTGCCATAGCTCTCAGTAGTGCAAGATCAGGAATATTGCAATTAGTGTGCAATAGGAATTAAAGCATAGTTTTAGCATTTCCACACAGCCTTCAGCTGTGAAAGGCATTTTGCTGGTTCTCAGCATCTTTTAGGTTCCCTTGTATTTCTCCAAATAAAATGTACGTTTGTCTTGGTTCACCAGCAATTCCACATAAGACACTAAGACTAGAATTGGAGCTCAATTTAAAAAGGTACTAGTAATATAAAGTTGTCTCTATTTCTGGTAGTTTTAATTAAAAGAAAAAGAAAACCCTTGCTTTCTGCCCTCAGAATTACTTTTAACTCTATGAGGTTGTATTAAACTACCAGAGTCTTCATAGGAAAGCTGAAACTTGTTGAAGCAACTAAACTACATATATTGTTACTAGGCCAACATCCTGCTGGGCAATGGCATTTTTTAAATGCAATGAGCTAAGCATATTAGTGGTATAAAGTCTATAGGGATATGTACTGTTTTTCATTAGTCACTCAGAATTGCCGAAAATATTAGTTTTTTTGAGCATGCAAACTCTACTTGCAAAATTTGCCCTACCTTTGATATAAAGAATAATTCACCCTAAAGGGTTCCAGAAATGCACACAGAGATGAAGACATTCCCTTGGTGGCTAAGAGCTTACTGAAGTGTATTTTTTTTTATCCTTTTGAGACCCCCCAATATGTTTGTACTTCTTCTCATGTTGCATAGATTTTAATTCCAGTAGTGTATTTTGTCCAAGTATTTGTCCTCTTGATATTAATTTTTTTCCTTGAAGGAAATCGAGCCAAATAAACAAAAATAATTTTAAGGATTAGTCCACTATCAAAGAAATATTTTAGGAAATATTTTTGGAATGTTACATATTAATGATATCCAGAGATTGTTAATGTCCTTTTTTTGAAAATATTTCCTACTTCCTCAAATAAATCCAAATTAGAAGAATTAACAATCAAAAATAATTATGGACAAGTAAACAATAAAATTTCTCATATTTTTAATATCCCTCTATCTCAGACTTTCAATGTTCAAACTTAACAATATCAGTATAACTGCGAAGTTTTAAGGTGAGATGAAAATCAGGCTGTTTTGCAGATGTGAAGACAAGTTTTTCAGAAATAAAATTGTACCTCATTTAATCTTCTCCATGGTAGTAAGGCATTCTTTTTGTTATATTGTATTTTCAACATGAAATACAGAAAGTCATAGGAAATGCTCCTTGACCTTCAATTTCTTATTATTCTTTTTATTTAATTTTAGATAAACATGAGAAACTAGAGCTTAGAAAGGAATTGAATAACACAAAGTGACTCACCTGAGTCCATAAGGCTACAACAATGTGACAACCTGCTACATATTGCATTGAAATTTACCTGTATTGACTCTTAGAAATTATTCGGAGATCCAGCCCAAGACTATCTTACTACCAACAAAAACTCTGTGTATAATGTGCATTTTAAAAACATGTATAAATGGGAAAACAATGTCATATGTGATTTTATTTAAGCTTATTCACCCTGAATTTGGGATTAGGATAGAATAAGGAATGCTTTGAAATGTGCTATATAATTTTATGTGTCTCATAAATTAATGGAGAGCTATTTAGAGACTGGTTTAGGCATCTCAAGTATTTTAGTGGAATAGTTTTTCTCTTTGTTCCCAACATGTTAAGCCAGGTGCTACAGTATCTGTGAACCCAGATGTCCACAGCTCAGAAGGATCTGTAAATTTTATGATAACGTGCTAAAATAGTGATTATTTGCATTACAAGCCGAGTATTTCATAAAAAGACAACTACTTCCTAAATAAACAGCATACATAAATGCATTTCATGTATTGATGGAGAGGTTTATTTGTGTCATAACTAACCATATATTAATAATATACCTTTAGGACCATTGTTTTCATAAGTCTAGATCATTATCTATTTTGTTTTGATGATAAGCTGTTTGGTCAGTTTACTTTGTAGTGCTCTCACAACAGCACACAGCAGTTCTGCCTGAAAAAGCATCCCTGTGTATTTGTAAACTTCTGTATACATCTATATATGTGAGCAGAAGTGTATAAATAACTAGGTTCCTATACATATACATACATAACACACTGAAAGTATTTAAATATTCTAGATCTGCAGCAAACATTATCTTTCAAAATATCTTAGATTGCTCTGTGGTTCATATAAAAATAGTCGATTGTCTTTATGTACTGAAGCAGTACATAACTTGCACACTCGAAGAAACAATAGCATTGAGACCCTTGTTAGTAGTCTTATAAAAAAAAAAATACTTGTTCAAAAAGAATTACAAACTGAATCTAGCCTGTATAACCTTAGGCCACTGAGACATGAGCCTGGGGCACTTACCTGTCATGTATCCCTTTACACCTCTAAATCCCCACAGTAACAGACCATCTGCACCCATAATCAGATGGCCAGATTTTAGAGCAATGCACCTTGTTTATAAAGGGCAATTCTAATTTACAACTAACTCTATTTTGGGAGGTACTTTGGGAGGAAACCTCTGATGCTTTCAGATCAGCCATCTGTCTTCTTTCTTGCAGAGTTACCTCTAGGTTATGCTCTTTCCCCTCCTCAGCATATTATCCTGTCTCTTGCATGCTCACATAGAGGGACTATCAAGAGAAAGAACATTTTAGCAGTTAAGATGTGCAAAAATTGCCCTAGAATATATGCTTGCATACTCTTCTGAGTAATGGTTTCAACAATGGGATGAGGCAGTTTTTAGGCACTTTCTGCTATGATATTTGCTGTTTCTTGTGGCCCTGATTGGAAAGGGGAGAAGGGGTGATACATGGGGAGACCCTTTGCACAATTTAAAAGCATCCACCCTACCCACCAAGGTCTGCACTGTGAGGTTCCTGAGGATTGGAACACTCCTGTGTGTCCCTGGTGAAGTCTACAAACTCCACATTCCCTGCAAGCTGCTCTTCAGGATAAATAATCTTTATTCCTTTTCAAGTTGTTGCTACATTCACCTCTTCAAGGATGGGCTACCAGAGAATTTCATGCCAGCTTTACCCATATGCAAAGTGCCTTGTCCTAATGATAAACTCAGTTTAAAGCAAGTTAACTGGTATGCAGAAGCGTAGTCATTAGGCAAATCCAGCACTTTGGAACACACTTGCACTTCCTTAAAGGTGTTCCTGTAAAGTGCCCAAGCCATGGCAGGCGTTGTGTGCTGTTCCTGCTACCTTTATGTGTGCTGATATACTGCAGAGGTGCAGCAAATTTTGAACAGATAGTACAGGCTAAATTAATTTCTGGAAAACTATGAAATGGAACCAAGAATTAAGCAGAACTCCAAGCAGTATAATATATCAGTGCTCTATGTACATACCCTATCCATAAGTGATAGAATCCTCAAGCAATGGAATCTATGTAAAATCCTAATATCACAAGAAAGGATATTAATGCTTATGTTTCTGGAAAGAAATACAGCAACATAGGAATAAAATACAGAGGTTTGGGGAAAAGATGGATAGATTAAGTGTTTTGATATTTGTAAAGAGGCATGAAATAATTTTTGCTGCCTTACTTCAGCAGTTTGATAGACTGTGACCATTGTAAAACTAGCTTCAATAAAATCCATTACAATCTACACATCTATGCTGAAAATCTATTAGTCTACAAAGTAATGCAGTTAACAAATTTCATGTTAAAATCACACTTGTATCAGCTACATAACATAACAACCAAAGGGAAAAAAAGCCCTGAAGAATACCTTAAAGAACAGCTACAGTGACTGGATTGAGCAGCCAGAGTACTGTTATAGAATGTATAAAAGCAGAAGTCAACATAATCATGTCAGCCCTAGGAATTACTAACATTTTTTTGTTTAAACAGACTGTAAATCTCTGTAAAGGAATTCTATGATATGGTACTAAGGCAATATACAATTTGTTTTAAATAAAATATTGGACATTTCTGAGGAAATATCTTAATATTTATATTATTATTTACTATGTAAGTGAAATATTCAGATGAGTCTGGTTTTACTTCATGTCATGGTTGCATCATCTAATTTCTGCATCAGTTTCAAGCACCATCTTCTGTACTGTGGGTGTGCTGAAAAGAGTAACATCTGAATTGCTCTGGTAAAAAACATCAATGTCTTGAGTAATCTACCTAGTCCTCAGGAGACTGAGGCCTCATGAATTCATAGTCTTTATATCAACATTTATATTTTGATTATGGGCATAGCTCTGTGGTGGTGCACTGTCCTCCCTCTCAGTGGAGATATTATAGAAGTACAATGCCCAACTAAAACAAAACTATTATTGATGTAGCTTATTTTTAGATAAGGAAAGAGATGTTAATTCCAGAACCAGCTGTATAGATGGATGAAGCTGATAGGTTTGCTACACCTCTCCCAGATTCCAGCTTTCACCTTCCTATTGAAACTTGATGTGTATTAATATTCTTCTCTCTTCTCATCTCTGTTTAAATGTTCACAAAGGGATATTATTTTAATGGTTCGGTCCTGTGGACAGATAACCTCCACTGTTGAGAGATGTTACCACCCAGCATTTCTCAACCAGACTTGATTTAGAACTGCTAAAATGTTCCCAATGCTTAGTAAAAATCCAAGTAAATTCAAAACTTGCATTTAAAATGCTTGAACTAACCCGACCAGACAAGGAATACATTCTTCATTTTTATCAGCTACTAAAATTCAGATACCTCTTACTCTCCATTGCAAAATTTCAATTCCTGCTAAAAAAAGTTAATGAAAAAGGGGATGGATTTTTTTTTTTTTTCATTTGAAAATATTTTTTAAATAATGGAACATTTTCTCTATTATCCTTTATTTTCCTGTTAAACATTCAAGGAAAAATTGGGATTTTGCAGTGAGGATACTTCAAGAAAATAGGAACTTATATTCAAATATGCTTCTTAAAGGAATAAATGGCTATAACAAGTTGCATTTAATTATAAGTCAATGAGCAGGACATTCCTGGTCAATATACTTTACCCTGTTAAGAATCTGAATAGAGTTCATATGACTACTGATGATGATATATTTTCAGAATGAGAGTAAAGAAAAACAGTGCTTAGGTATTTTTGATGTTTTGGTTTGGGGTTTTTTTTGTGAAATATAGATGCAATTCATGTCCCAAGTTATTTCTGAGCAACACAAAATAATTGTCTGAAATGTCTTTTTTCTTGTATCAGTGAACTAGCTGAGTCACAAATGTGACTTTTCTAACCCTTGTCTACTTTTAGCGTCACATTCTGTTTAAATCTTTCTGTGGTGCCTAAATGCTTAGATTAATTTTCTTCCATTTTCAGGAAGCTCAAATTGGAAGTGCCAAAATATTTTGATGTAAGTTGTTCTTCAGGGATTTTGGCTTAAAAGTACTACTGGCATAGTAGAAAATATCTGAAAATCTGTTTTCCTGTGATTTTCTCTCTGATTTCAGTGGTCAAAGATTCAGAAATTAAACTACTTCAGATGAGTTCCACACCAATAATAATTTTTACTATTTTTTATACCTTGAAAATAATGTTTTCTGGGTTTTTTTTTTGTTTTGTTTTGTTTGGTATTAAAGAGCACATTGACCAATATCCTTTTACAGTGCATATTCCACATATAAGTTAGCAATCTATATGCAAAAGGTGACACAAAGTGCCAAGTATTATAATCTTGTATGATAAATAATGACTGAACAAGTGCTTGTCCCTGAATCATAAATTCTTGCTGTCATATTCTATATGGAAAAAATTGGAAAGTTCAATTTTATGAGAAGCCATGTGGTATGGCATAGATATGAGAATAAACATCCTTTATCATTTGAATCACTAATTAGAATTTTTTTTTCCCCATTAATTGCAAGGTTCTGAAACAATGATTCACCACCCTAAAGTCTTAAGAGTATTTCTAGCTTCAGATACCTAAAATATTGAATGGAGTAATATAATTTCCTTCCTTTATACAAAACTTTACAAATCAAATTATCACTTTTTCCCCTCTAACACTAGAACTAGCATAATTTATTTATGCTTTCTAAAAGAATATTGAGATACATTACTTTTGTGAAGCTGTAAATATACCACTGATTTTGAGTTAACACACACACACACACACACACACACAAAAAAAACNAAAAAAAAAAAAAAACAAAAAAAAACCAACAACAAAAAAAGTCTGCTTCACTCTGGAAGCTGAACAGGGTGACATTTGAAACATAAAGAGTCCAGTATAGACCTCTCCTCTTGCTTACTGAGTAAAATCAAGAGCAATTATCCATGCGCATTAGATCAAGGAAAAAACAAAATCAGACAATTTTACACTGTAGGCACTAACTCAGACTTACAGGCTCTCTGACTGTAGCAGGAGCCAATTAACAGCCATACAGGCAAAGGCTGAGCTGCTCATTGACTTCGGCCAACAATGGGAGAAGCTGAATGCTTTGTCTTGCTAACAGCTGTAGATCAGCTTGTTGCTTACACCTACAGCTTCGTAATTTGAGAAAACTTTGTTCTATTCCCTGGAAAAGCCCAGATTTTATTTTGCTTATTAAAAAAGATGCCAGTTTAGAAATACTCACCGAGCCCCTCCTGAACACATGCAACCCACAATTTTCTGAGTTTTGCAGCTTAGCTGAACTCCAGAGAGCTTTCTAAGAGATGGCAAAATAGCTATTCCAGATAGCAGGGCAAGAATGCTGCCAAATTTAAAATTATCTCTCTGAGGTATGGACAAGCTACGGCTTTCTGCCAAATGACTGTATGATTAACACAAAGAAAGCAATGCATTTCTTTCTCCAGATTCATTCTGAAATGGATCCTTGCCTGTCCTGTCAAAACACAAACCCAAACAGCTGAAAATAGTGTAAGACAGACTTGAAAAAAAGAATTAAAATTTTGGCTAAATTTTATAGAAAATCCTAAAAATTAAGACTTCCAAAATCTCAAAAATTGGGGGTATGGACCGCTCTGTCAGCTATGTCCCTCTCATGAGATTTTGAATTGTAGTGGAATTTTTTTTCTCTCTCTCTAATGTATTTAAACAAGGCAAGGAAGAAATAAAAAACTGAGGCTTTTTTTTTTTTTTTTTTNAAACTGAGGCTTTTTTTTTTTTTTTTGGTATCATAGATAATACAAAGAATGCAGCATGTTATAAAAAAGATATGATTTCATCAGAGCCATATTCCCATACAGATGTGTCCATCCCTGTTAGATATTCTCTAGAATCAAAATTTTAGAAAAGGGAACACAAGTTAAAAAATCTGTATCTAATATTTACCATAGAATCATAGAATGATTTGGATTGGGAGGCACCCTAAAGATCATTTAGTGCCAACCCCCTGCTGTGGGCAGGGACACTTTCCAATATACCAATTTCCAATATATTCTTTCTCCCTCTTTCTTTGGCCACAAGTAGGTCACCGAGAAGCCATCTCTTTTCCAGGCTGAGCAAACTCTATTCTCTAAACCTTTCCTCATAGGAGAGGTGCTCCATCCCTCTGATAAACTTGGTGGCCCTTCTTTCTATTCGATCCAGCAGGTTCATGTCCTTCCCATTCTGGGGACCCCAGAGCCTATAGATGAATCTTCCAATCAGATGTTTTATATACATGTGTATATATATATATATATATATAGCAAAATATTGTTATATGTGTTCATTTACAGACAAAATGTGTGTTTGCCTTTCTGTATCTAGAAATTGGATAGGGCCACTCCTGACCATATCAGCAGAGTATAGGATCAAAGACAACTCCCTTGGTTCCTCACTGAGCACTGGTTTTGGGAGAAATCCAAAAGGAGAATGAAATTAGAAATTATATCAGCTTGTTTGTTTAACAGCATAAAACCTGAGCTACTATCACAGCAAAGCGGGGAAGTCTCACAACCTGCAAAGGTGGATGTACCCCAGGATTTCCCAGGTACTGTGCATAATTCTCCAGTTATTTGCTGTGACAACTTCCCCTCATGGCTGATGTAAATGGGCGATGGTAAAGTACTGTGGAAACTGGTGAGGTATAGTTCCCGACTGGTGATGTACATCTCCCAGCTACTAGTCATGGTTTTCCAGTCCTTCACTGTGACTGCTCCACACCTGTTCCATACACTTGGATCTTTATTGGGGTAACTGGCCATGTATCTTTCCTAATCACTGTAGACATTCCTTGATAGTAATGATTACGTGCATTGCTTAGCTTATCCTTTTGTGATTCATTGCAGTTGTACATTGTAGTAAATCCCAACTGGTGTTTGTTTCTTAGTCTCTGACTACCTACCAGCAAAAAAACTAACAAAGTACTTCAAAGAAAATATGACTTATTTTCATCAAAGAATGACTGTTTCACTTGTAAAGATTAATTTAATAGTAGACTAGTCCTGATTTATGGAAATCAGTCTCTGATTCGTTAAAAAAAAGAAGAAAAAAGGGATTTTTTTTTTAAATAACAAAAAGAAATATAAAAGAAATTCAGATCCTGTTATCAAGGAAATAAGAAAAAAAAAAGACAGACTGAAAGTATTGCAAGTTCATAAAAGATATCCTATCTCCCACTTTTTTGATTTATTTCCCAGAAGCTGTGTTCAGGTACACTTTTGCTATTGTTTTAATAAATCAGAACTATCATTTCACGTCAACTTTGATTTACCAAAATCCACAAACTCTTCAAGTTTGAACCTAATGACTCTGCTGTTATCAGTAAAACATATAGAACTGGGACACAGATTTAAACCCTGGACATTTTCTTCAGTCTTTAATAGAGAGTTCTAGCCTCTGGCATTGTTTTAACTTCTGTGAACTAACGCTCTTCCAGGTAATGTTTAGACCATTGATAGTGCCCAGAAGGTAGGATAGAAAAAACCATATATTCTGTATATACTATGTATTGTATATATTCTGGAGCTGTGATGTGCTGGCAGTCTTTAATGCTGGAGAATAAACCTATTTTATTCAATAATATAAATGTATCCAGTGAAACTCTGGAAGCTCACAGTAACTCTGCCTCTAATACTTTACCTCTCCAGACATAAATCTAGACACAAACTAGTTTTTATTTCTAACCTACCAGAAATACTGTGGAGGTCATAATTTTTACTGAACACTCATGTCCTTATGGGTCCTTAGCTTTCCTATGTACAGTTTTCCTGGTGCTTAAGGACCCAGAGAGCCAAGAAGTCATAAACCTAGAATTACCCATAATCCACTCAGATCTTTTCCACACAGAAGCTGCAGGCAGACTGTGTTTGAGTGCCTCATGGTAAACTACCCAGGTAATTGCACACTGGTGCCATAATGTACCTCTAGGGCCTTCAAAGAAACCAACTAGAAAATCTATGGCCTTAAGTCATGCCCAGGTTCTGGGTTTTATTTTGTGGTTTCATTTAAAAGCATGTCTTAGAGCTGAGAGTTGATGGAATTGGAAGAAACAATTGGATCTATTAATTTTTTTCAGTATTTAATTAAAAAGAAAAAAAAATCTAAAACTTTAAAATTGATCATTAAACAAATATTGAAGTTGTGGTACTTTTGAAAGGTCTTATTTATTGGAGGTAATAATTATTTCAACTCCACACTTAAATAACAGTAACTTAGCTCCATGCTCTTGTCCTTGACTAATGTTCAGACAAATTAACATCTGACATTCCTCTTAACAAAAGGAGGCAATTTAAGCAACATTGCTTAGTTCTGAAATTGTTATCTATTTTTAAATAAACTAATATTTGGAAACTAGAAATTACTTAATTTTTTTGATATCTGTCAATCAATAACATATTTACATAAGTCTTGCTATACAGTATGGAAATAGAAACGTAATATGCATGGTCCTCTGTTTTTCTCTTTGTAGTATTTTTAATCTGTTCCTTTGGGAAAAAATATCTTTAGCATCAGTCTATACAAGCTGTAAAAAATACCCATATCATAGTCTATTTATTCCTAGGAGAGTCACCATGAAAACCAAACAAGGATTTTTAATGCTTCCCCCCTTCTTTTTTGCTGCTAGCTGACTCTACAAATAGCACATATACTTTTTTTCATTTCTTTACATTGTAACCCACCTGAGAGTTCATAAAACATATTCTTGTTCCTTGTGATTCAACAAACTCAGTAAATGCTAGAAATATACTAAGTTTGTACATTCCTAGTAGAATTATTAGGGAATAAGAAACAATGACCCCTACAAGAAGTCAGAATTCAACAGGGAGGTAAAGTAGATTGATCATAGTAAAAGAAGCCTATCAGAAGAAAACAATATAGCTCTAAAATTTTTCAGGTCTCAAGGTAG
>PYHW01010631.1:1908965-1932006 GCA_013186435.1 Turdus rufiventris | reverse complement strand
AAAAAAAAAAAAAAAAAAAAAAACAAAAAACCAAACCAAACCAAACCAAAACCAAAAAAAAAAAAAAACAAAAAAAAACAAAAACCAAGAAAAAACAAAAAAAAAGGAAGAAGAAACAAGGGTAGAGAGTAAGAGTTTCGTTGTGTTTTTTCATCACAAAAATGGTGCATAGTGCTGAGCCTTTTGATAGGGTGGGGGAAAAATGTTTACTAAGTTCAACACTGTGTAAAGGTACACACACAGTTCCCTACATCAATGCAGTACCAATACTGCTTAATTTGCCTGCAGAAGAAGAAGATAATTTCTTGACCATTTATAAAGGCTCATCTCTTGCTGTGCTTTCTTTACATTTCCACTCAACTCTACAGCCTTTCTAGCTTCAATTTTCCTTACTGGCTTCTGGTACATTGTGCCTGTATTTTGCTCAGCCACAGACCAGAGAGGTTCCTCCTGCTCCTCATTTTATTTTCCCCACTTCAGAACAAATATTGAGAGGAAAAGAAACTCATCTGCCATTTTGCTGTCACAGGTCAGAATTTTGGGTCAATGTATTTGATGGTGATAGCAATAGTCAACCAAGCACCAGGCTGTAGAAAGACTAGATTTTCATTGTGCTAGCAAGAGTTTGGTCTGCAATGTTAAACATGGACAGATGAGTCTGTCATTATTTACCAGCATTTTGAGTTAATTTAACTTAATATCTCAGTACTGCACATAGGAAATTCCTCTATAATAAAGTTACAATATTTAAAGAAGAAAAAACAAATAAAATTTTTCTTCTCCAAAATATGTCTACAAAAGAAAAAAAAAAAATCAGTCAAATTTCCTCACTGCTTCTCAAAGCTAATAAAATTTATAACAAAAATAAAATTTTAGACCTACAAATTCAGTGAAAATTTATATCTTGATTTGTTCCACAAGTTCAAGACCATAGTTTAAAAGCCTACAGTTAAGAAGAAAATTACACTCAAAATCTTATTTAATTTCTTCCTAAGATAAAGGTGGTGCTTCTTCACCAAAACTGGTTTCTGTTTTCACTTCTGGACTCATGTTCAAGTGCATTAGGTCTACAGTATCCAGAACTCAAATTCTTCTGACAGAATTTAATTTTGTCTTAAAAGGATCTTGCTTAAAATAAGATAAAGATGGTGTTTTGTGTAAATACTTAAATTGTGCTTACAGTTTACTGATTTCACCACACCAATCCTTTCCAATACAGAGATCTTCTGCAAGGCTCCTAAAATATCTCATCTTTCAGCAAATAGAAAGAGAAATAAGGGTAGGGAGCAGACATTTAAAATCCTCAACATGAAAAGGAGTGTGGAAATATTTCTATTGAAACTTAGCCCACATTATGAGTTTTTATCTTAAGATGTTTTTGTAAAAATGTATGTCTTCATAATCTATAACCCTTTATTGTGTAAATTAGACAAATTTCAGCTGGAATTTATGAATCCAAAGGTTACATATCCTATTTTCTTGTGTTTTGATCCAGTCAACTTGCTAAGAGAGTCCTGCAAAGGAAAAAAAATCCTTCCACCATGAAGTACTTGCTTCTTGTAAATAGTAGTCAACAAAAAAACCCCCAAACCCAACCAACCTACAGACCTTGTGTTTTTCATCACACCACTATATCCAAATATTTCTGAAGCATTCATAAATTCCAGTACTTGGCTTATCAGGAACCATTATTGTGGCTGCAGACAGCAGTTGTTGTCTCCAGACAAGTCTTGTGGGCTTTTGCAACAAATCATGCTGAAGATATTTTAATGTGGCTATGTGTATTTCATGTTTTAATTTTGGAAGATAAAGGTGAAAAAACGTAACTCCTCTGCTCATAAACAGTATTTCAGCTGTTATCCCACTGATGTTTCAAGTGTTTTCATGTAAATTTATATTTAGATTTTGAACAACAACAAAAAACGGATGGCATAGATCTCTTATTTACTCCACTTTAAGATAAGATCTAATCTTTTGACATAAAAGCTTAATTACTCTAGAAATCCCATGTATATTTGCATGTGATTTAAAACATTCCAGCAAGTATTGCAGTACTGAAGTGCAGAGCATCATATTTTTCAAAAGTCTAGCAGTTAGTCCTTTCAGGGAACAGTTCTATCATCTCTATCTCAGCTGAGTTTACATCAACAAATCTTTTTAGAACACAACCAAGATCTTTTAGATCTTCTATCATTTAATGGAATCTGTCATCTAGACTTACATACTTAGGTTCCCTGGGCAAGTCATAATTCCTAGTGTCAAAGACAGTAGCCAGAAAAACTAATATCACTAGCTAAATATCACCCAGAGTAGGAAAGTATGAAGTAAAAAGAATGGGAGATGTTCTTGTAATTCAGCTCTCCTGCCCTGACCCCCAGCTCTTAGATGTCATATTCTAGGCAAATTTCTCCTAGGTCAAAACTTGCACCAGGCTAAGGAAGACATTTCCAGAGACATCTGAGTCTCTGGACTCATATGAGGAACCCAAGAGGGCTAAAGGACAGAGTTACATAAAGCCTGAACTGGCAGTGACAGGTGGGAGGAGTAATCTGTAGCCTCTGCAAGAGTGATTACAGATGTATTACATTACTATGCAATGCAAGAGAGAATTTTTTTCAGGTAAGACAATTAGAAGGTAAATAACAGGATTTGTGATGCAAAAGCCACCTTCATTCCCTCCAGTCTGCAAAAATACTATTAAAATAATATTGGTAATAGTATTGTATAAAACTCGTAACTCATGTCCACATGGAAACATAAGGAATTGCTTGAAATTAAACAGAAAATTCTGACTCATTGCCCGAAAAAAAGCCGATGAATAACTACTTGTGCTCAACAGCTTCACAGCACACTTGTCTGCAGTCATGTTTTCATATATATTTGCAAAATTGGCCTAGGGAAAAGAAAAAAAAAAGAACCTAGGATGTGGGATTTCTTGTATAAGCAAGGGCTCAAAAAATTACATGTAAAAATTTTCTTCTCTGCATTGTTTTTTCAGAAGATTCAGTTGATTCAGTTCTATCTTAACGTCTGCATCCTATCTGTATTCTGGCTCAATCAGCTTCAAAGGAAGGTGTTTGGAATCTGCTTCCCTCATGTTTACTGAATTTTATAGTTTAAAATAAGGTTTCTGAGAAGATACAAGAGGTTTTTGAGACTGTTCCTATTAGTGGTGACTTTTTCCCCATATATCAACAAATAAAACATAATCTTTCCATTGTTTGCATAACATTCGCTGCTAATATTTCTGATGTTTCGCCTGCTTAAATCTTTCCATCTGTTTTTTTTTCCCCCCCATCATTCACTCAACCAAGAAATCTTTTCTAACTTTCAGAAGCTCCCTGAATGAGTAATGGTGCAAAGAAATCCCTTTTGTCTTTCAATAATTTCACCTTACAAGAAATTCAGATTTTAATAATAAACTATTTGAAATTACTTTTTGTATCTGATTCAAAAGCAAAACCCATTGTGTCAGGATTCTTGTATGATCTTGGGAAATCTCTTCATTCCTATGTCCACTTTTGTCTGTAGAATGGGAAATACGGTCACCATTCTCAAGGACTCCAATACAGAAAGGTATGAATTGTGCTATATAAGCAATGAAAATTCTTACACTAGTACTCCATGTGTGATTAGTGCAAAATTGTACCAAAAAAAGAGGATTTATATTTCATATTAAATAAATTATGTGTTCTCTAAGTCTTTAAAAATTGCTATGATTATTTCTTTTCTGCAATTATGAGGACAAATACATTTAATTAGAAATTGTAAATGTAATAATTTACTATGAAGAAATAAGAAATAGAATTACAAGTACTATTATTAATATCAGTGCTTAAAAATATGTAAAGTCATGTCTCCATTTCTTAGAGAAGTTGATTTGCATGGGATTTTATATCAGCCTTCTATGTTTGATGGGTTTGTTTCTGTCACTTCTTTTCCTGATTATTAGTATGTATAATTGCCATACTTATTACATATTGATGTTATTGATCAGTTAAATACATTAGACAATATAACTTGATGACATGTTCTGCAAACACTTACAACGACTTTTTCCACAGAATGCACTGTCTGCACCTTCCTATGGGCTTTTTAAACATCTTTAAAAACCTGGTTTTTAACCTGTGGTTTTCTTTGCCCCCCAGAGGGATCGATTGCAAAAAGACATGAAGATGTAGAATCTGGAACAGAACATTCTATTTTCATTTGTGTATATCTGAGCTATGTACTGTTGTTTCTGAGAAGATCAATAGTTATAGAGAAGATCCTCTACTATATTGTTTTTCTCTTTTGTAAAGGCTACATTTTAAAATAAGACACATGGAAATAATTCAAAAATTTTCGTTCCTTTCAGAGAAAATAAGAAAGTCTTTCAGCTATAGACATCTAATTGCACAAGATGAATTAAAATATGATGGGTTTTTTCTGCTTTTCTTCCTAGATAGAAAAAGTACTGATTTTTTATATAGAAAAGTTTTTGTGTAATTTTTGTTTTCTCTCATAATTCAGGAAGGTCATAGGGAATAATTTGGAATGAGAGTGTGAAGTCCAGAGATTCATAGTTTAAGCCAGTTTACATTATATTTCAGGTAAGAGGAAAAAAACAAAACAAAACAAAACAACAAACAACAACAACAACAACCAAACCAAAACAAAAACAAAAAAACCCCACAGACCTAGGCAGCTTTGCTGCCAGTGAAATATTGAAAGTAATTCTTCCTTTTTTTATTTTTGCTAAAGAAAAAGTAATTGAGTTATTATTAACTCAAATAGAATATTCACATTTGGACTTCAATTTTGTTACCTAAGGTAGAATCCATTGCAAAACAATTTCTTCTTATGAAAAAATATATGTTGGAAAATATATACCTTACAAAAGTTTTTGCTCATTTCTTCAGCTGGGCTACGATGATAACAGTCTGCCATTTTCTAGTAGCTGTGGAGCTTTAACCTTATGCAGATCTACAGTTTTTTCTGATCATCTCTTTGTGAAGAGAAATTGACAGTTACTTTCAATGCTTTTGATCAGATGTTTCCAAGGTACTAACAGCAAGAGATAATTTTGTTCTAGTGAGGAAAAATAAGTAAACAGGCTAACAAATAAATAGAAATTTAGTATTCAGTCGTTACTAACAATATCATGTCCCTTTTCTCTAAGTGTGCAGTTCTCTATAAGTTTTCCTTGTATAAATTATTATGCACAGTTATTGGAAGAATGAACATAGTGGATGAGATGTTACATCTCTCCTACCATTTTCTGCTCCCCAGAAGCAGATAAGAACAGATATACAGGGAATTCAAAAGGAAGTACTTCAAGAAAACCATACAGTACATCTGGAGTAAGCAGCACAAAGACTTCTATGTTAATTGGTTCCTCAAAATCATCATATTTAGCCACAGCTAAATTACTAATTCTGAATTCAGTGTCTACATACCATTCAAATGTTTCATACCTGCCATTGCTTGCCTTAGTACATTTCTCTTGGGATAAAAAAATTCACATTACTTATTGCACTAAAAGATAAATTTCTGTCATGAAAATTTTCACCTATAGGGTAAAATAGATTAAAGGGAAAAAAAAAAAAGTGTTGAAGGGATTTTTAAATTAAAATATCTACTTGGTATTTTCAAATCCATCCAGTCAGGAAAGAATTGAAAAATATTAAAAAATAAAATAAAATAAACCAACCAAACAAACAAAAAACAAACAAACAGAAGAAAACAAAGATAAAAACAAAAACAAAAACAACAGTAACAAAAAACCCCCAAAGAAACAAAAAAACAAAACAAGACCACGCAAAAAAACTAACCAGAAGGTGAACTAGATGCATAGAAGAAAAATATCGCGTGACTATTTCTCCCCATCATCAGCTTTTCCCATCTTGTTCTCCAAAGAGAGCCAAGGAGATAGGAATAAATTGGGAAAGGTCACAGATCCTGAAATGTATAAAACTCCCTCACCTGTTTGTAAATGCTTTTAAGTAGAATATAACACATTTAGAGTAGAGTGCTTAATGGAGTATGCAATCAAGATACTCAAAATCTTTTATGTAGCAAACTGTCCCTAATCAAGTAAAGTAGCATAAATTATTTTCATTACTCAGTTCTATAGAAAAATGAAAATTATTTTATTCCAATTGATTGACCTTTTCCTTGTGTCACAAAGAATAGATCTTTATTTGTAGACCACGGGTAAAGAACATTCTCATGAACAATCAAGAAATCAAAAACAAAGCAATGAGAAGAGAAGGAGGCAAAGGATTGATAGCTTATAATGATTCTTACGAAATTTAAGCATTAAGTATACATAAATGAATAATAAGGATTGAGTATCACAGAGCATTTTCAATAAGAATAACAAGGCATGCAAATTAGGAAGGAAAAAAAACTGGTTCTGTTAAGAGAAGATGACAACTGCTTGTCAAAAGAGAAGAAAGCAGAATAATCCAATCACTCTTCATTTTGTCTAAGAAAATAAAAAGTGCACATGTGAAATTCAGTGTTCCTTGTCTCTTTTTTTGTAAGAATACAATGACAATGCAAACATATCACTGCATAATTTTCTTTTTTTTTGCATGAGGATAGGAATAATATTAGTATTTTAATTTCACTGGGGAAGAAAAGGCTCAGAATTTAAGTATTACCACAAAATATGAAAATAAAATACAGACATGATAAAAAATCATCATCAGTATTTTGTGCATGAAAAGATACAACTGGAAGAAAAAGGTTATACTAATTCTCCTGATGATAACAGTCTAGTTTTCTGAAATCTGATTTTTAAAATATTATAACTTAGTTTTTGAGGCAACAATGCATATTTAGGTAATCACATTGACTTCTATGTTTAGATAATTAAGTGGCCAGCTCCCTGATTCCATTAGAGCTTTATTTCAGTTTTGTTCAAGACAGTCTGTTATTCAATACTGTTTGGAAAGTGGGTTATAGAATTGCAAAATGTTTGGGTGGTTTTCCAGACAGGTCTTTCCTAGCTGATATAATTTCAACTTTGGGAAAAGTTCAGTTTTATTAGAAAAGATAGATCAATTAGTTAGGATGTCATAGTCTGTCTTTTACCTGGTGCATCAGAGGAAGGAACAAGGAAAATGGTGAGTGTCCTTATCCAGAAATGGAATAAATCTGCAAATATAAAAATATAATTAATTCCTTTTACATAAATAAATTTCACTTACTATGATATGAACTCTAGGATTTTCAATTTCTTTTGAGAATGTAAACCAACAAAGAAAGGGGATTATTAAGGAAATTGCAATCCGGATTCAGAGCAAAAGATATCTAACAAATTTAGACAATAGAAGTTTTAGAAATACACAAAACATGTACTTCTGTACAGAAATTAGTTTCACAATATTGGTCCAAACCAGCTGACTGATTAAAATAATCTAAATCACCACTATAACAGTATGCCCATCATTTTTATAGAAAACCTACAGAGAAACTGAAAATGCACTGAAAATTTTCATAAAAATATTTAAACAACTTTTAATGTAAAGATAGCATATCCTTACTTGCCTAAAGAAAAAATTCTTTAAAACTTTAAACTCTAAGAGAAAGTATATTGAATAGATTTACACAATAGCTCAATAGATTTCCAATGAACAATATACCATATTTCAATTCCTTCTCCTAAGATGAGAAACTGAGTGTGTGGTTGATTAACAACAGATTTCTGTTGCAACAGGCTATATCAATAAATGTTGATGGCAACTTTCTTTTTCTTTCCTAAGACATTACACTGTTTGTTTTTATTTTCCTTCCTATATTTTCTTTTTTGAAATACAGCAAGTCTTTTGTATTTTATTAACTGTTTTAAAATTATGTAATTTCTCTATGGTCAGTTTGAAAATCTGGAACAAATAGGACTGGAGGTAGAAACGCTGACCATTAGAGATGTACTGTTAAGCACAATTTGAGAAATTAATGATATCAGAAGTCAAACAGTCATTCAGGGGATAAGGAATTGATTGGATGGATCCAGACAGAGTTGTGGTCAATGATTCATGTCATTCATGTCCAGGTGGAGGCTCGTGATGCATGGTATCCCTCAACTGTCCTGGGGCTGATGCTCTTCAATACCTAAACCAATAATACAGAGAGAGGATCAAGCACACCCTCAGCAGGTTTGCAGATGACTCCAAGCTGAGTGCTGCAGTTCACACAGCAGAAGTATGGATGACATCCAGAAGGACCTGGACAAACTAGAGAAGTGAGCCCACAAGAACCTCAAGAGGTTCAACAAGCCCAAGTGCAGGTGCTGCACCTGGGTTGAGGTGGTCCCAGATGTGAATACAGACTGGGAGAAAAAGACACTGAGAGCAGTCCTGTGAAGAAGGACTTGGGAATTGTGGATGAAAAGCTGAACATAAACTAACAAGTCAATAGGGCACACTCACAGCCCAGAAGGCCGGCCACATCTTGGGCTCCATGGAAAGACACACGGACAGCAGCCCAGGGAGACAATTCTCTCTCTCTCGTCTGGTTCCTGGTCTGGATTCTCCAGCACAAGAAAGCTGTGCACCTGTTAGGAGTGGGTCTAGAAGAGGGCCTCAAAGATGATCTGAAGTGTGGAGCACCTCTCCTGTGAAAAAGACCTTATTAGGGCCTTTCACTACCTGAAGAGAGATTTTAAAAAAGAAAGAAGGACTTTTTTCTATGGGCAGAAAGTGACAGACAAGGGGCAGTGCCTTGAAGCTGAAAGAAGGCAGGCTTAGATTACATATTAGGAAGAAATATTTTACTGTGAGGGTGGTGAAGCACTGGACCAGGTTGCTCAGAGAGGACTATGGATGTCCCATCTCCGGAAATGTTCAGACAAGACAGACAAAACCATGAGGAACCTGACCTAGGGAATGGCAGCCCTGCCCATAGTAAAGGGGCTGGAAAGAGACGGTCTTTAAGGTCCCTTCCAACCTGAATTATTCTATGATTCTATCAAACATAATAAATCATTAAGTATTAGATTAAGGAAATTTTTGTCATACTGATATAGATGAGACTTGAGTTTTGTTTCTGGAAAAATATCACTGAGTACCTCTATACAGTACCAAGGTTACAGTAACCAAGGTGAAGATGATGAACTGTGTTGTTAAAGAAATAGTGTATAAATCCAGAAAGGTGGCATATTTGTATACTGCAGTATTTATATGTCACATTGAGTAGTGTATGTAATGCTGAAATTATAAAGCAAGAAAATACAGTGGCTATGCTTGCAAGTGACAGGTACTAAAGATTTATAAGAAGTTGGAACTGATTCTACTTTTATGGACAAAATGTCCTAAATTGTGTTATTAAATTCTGAAGCACTATGATGAAAAGATCCAAATAACTTTTGAAAAACACTGAGAATGCATCTGCATATAAATATGTATAATTTTATATATGACCCTGAATTTGATGATTTTACTATGTAGCAGCTCCAGATGCCTTCATCTCTTTTTTTAACACCCTTTCAATCTCAGTTCAGCCTTAAAAACTTTGTTCAACTATTGATCCACGTTGGCCCAAAATGAGAACTAATCAATTTATTTAGTTTGTCTGTTAGAAAAGAAGTCTTGCATTTAGATGCAATTCATCTTATGCTTTCCTTTTTTTGCCTCTATATTTCCTGTGTAGTGGTACCTTATAAGGAGCCAGAAAAGTGATATGTGGAATTATATACTCCTTAATAAAATTTAGTAGACTTATCATAACCTAATTTTTGTAGTAAACAAGGGAATAGTATCAGATTAATACAGAATATGCAATAAACATACAATATAAGTTAACATATAAATAATATTTAAATAGATAATGACATCAAAATAACACTGGAAATACAGATACACATATCTTCAAGTTCTATGAAAAGCTTTATTAACATTAAAATAAATCATAATCTGCATGAGAGAGATGAAATATTTCAGATGTTTTATTTACATAGACGTAAAATTCTTTGCTTTTCAAGTAGATGGGTTCGTGGAGAGAAAATCAAGGAGTTCACAAAATATTACTTCTGGATATATGAATTGAGCAGTTTTTAGAGCACATAGTAAAGTGTATATAAATATATATAAAGTATAAAGTAGTATAAAGTATATGTATATATATATATATATATATATATATATGTATAAAGGAGTTGCATAAGTTTCAATTTCAGATTTCTTTATTTTAAGCTATTTCTTTAGATTTTTAAGACCTTAGGATTTCTTATTTAAAGCTGAGTATTTTAGAACTTATAACAATACGCATAGAGTGCTATATAACTAAATTATAAATTACATTTTTTACTAAGTAATGGAACATGAAATGCCTATATTAAAAAGTTTCATGTATTTTTAACTACAAAATGAGAAATCTTGCAAATAAAAGTTGAAAAGTGAGAAACAGTCTTTCTCCCATAACAGGAAAAAGAAACAGATCCTTGCCCTTCTCATTAGTTTTTGCTGATTTGACACCAAGGGCTTAGCCAATGTCTTGAGGGGTAATACAATGCAGAAAGAATCCTTGAGCATACCGCTGTTGAATCAATCAAAGTCTCACGTCCTGTCACTAATGAGATTATTGTCTGGAACATTTTTTTTCCTTCTTTTTAAAGGGAAGTAATCCACCTCATTGCAGTCACCTTGATCTTCTCTATTAGCACACAAGGTAGTTGGGTGAAGTCAAGGGCTAACAGAAGCGTATTTCTTTGGTGATCCTGTCTGGGAATTTGGGACCTGTGGAAATAAGTGTCTTCTAGATCTTGGAGAATTTTCTAGATTCTAGAGTTTCTGCTGTTCTGAGTGATCAAAGTGTGGTGAAATGAGAGTGTACATACCACCTTTGATCTTTAGAGATAAAAATTAAAGAATCACATAATTGTTGAGTTTGGAAGGTACTCCTAGAAGCCATCTAGTTCAGCTCCCCTATTCAAGCACCTAGACTGGGCACTCAGAACCATGTCTAAACTGTTTCTATCTTCAAAGTGAGAGATTCCGCAGACTCTCTGGACAACCTATGACAGTGAACAGTCACCCTCACAGTAAAACTGTTTCCTGACATTCAGAACATCCTCTGTTTCAGTTTGAGGCCATTGCCTCTGGCCCTGTCCCTAGGCATCACTGAAAAGAGCCTGATTCTGTCTTTTCAACCTCTCTGAAAGTATTCATGCACACTAATAAGATCCTTCCTTAGTCTTCTCTTCTCCAGGCTGAGCTGGCTGAGCTACCTCAGTCTTTCCTCATATGTGAGCAGTTTCAGTTATATCATCTTCTTTGTGGCCCTTCTTTGGACCTTCTCCAAAATGTTCATGCCTCCAGGGAGCACAGGACCAGACAAGGACTCCAGAGGTGACCTTACATGGGCTGAGTAAAGAGGAAGGATCACTCCTGGCTCAGTTGTTGGCATGGGCCACTCGAAATTGGGGTAGGTACTCTTTGAATATTAAATCAGGACTTCTATAAGTACCGCTTCCTCCACAGGCCTTATGTTTAGGACCCTTCCAAACATACCTTTGAGCCAGCCAAAGTCTGCTGTTCTGAATTCAAGGGCTGAGACTACTCTTCACTCTTGTCCCTGCTCTCAGTATCACCTCAAATTCACATCAACCTATCTTTCAATCTAGACAGCTCCAACAAACCCTTTCTTTTTTGTGACCATGATGTGCATCAGGGCATCTGTTCTTTGGCACCTCCACTTTAGTGATGCTCAGAGATCTTCAGAAGGCTCCTGGACTGCTACCCCTCTGCTACATTTGAGTATAATAGAAGGGGGAATTTTCTTATTTAAATGGTCCTGATACATTTATGAAGGATGTCACCATTTTTTTTTTTTTTGCATTTACCAACACTGAAAAATACTTTCCATCCATTTAGCATTTTTTCCAAGACCTATACCCTTACCTGCTTGTCATCACAGTCACTGCAATAGAGTAAGGGGCTTTCCCTCTTTACTGTATAAAAGTTTTCAGGTTGGAAAAGACTTTCCATAGGAAGAAAACACTTTGCCAGAAGGTACATCAGGAGACAATAATGTTAAGTTACTTTGAGTCTTATTACTACAATAAATTTCTTCTCATCTTCCCAAGTGAGTGCTTCATTCCTGAGTATTCCTCCCTGTTCTCTTTTATTCAGAGAACAGCAGAAGTAAATGAGTAAGTCAACTGAAGATCCTAAACTGACAGGCTTAGTCACTGATGCTAACCTTTATGAACCCTATAGACTCCTCTTTAAATAACAGCTCCTTAAGGAGACATTACCCAAAGTTATGATTGCTTTTAGAAGGGATTATTTACCACAGACATTGGAACAAGAGACTCTTTTCTTCAGCATTTGGGATTGTCTCACCCAATACTATTATCTTGGAATACTATTATCTGCAAAAAAATAAACACATTCACCAATTTTATTACCAAATGTGTCATCCCAATTTGCTAAAGTTAGGCTTTTAAATATGTAAATAGAAAGCAAGTTAGTTACTGCAACTCCCTTTGGCTCTGGCTGGTTGGGTTGTGATGGGATGTTTTATTTGGTTCATGTCTGGGGTTTGTTGGGGTTTTTTTGGAGAGGGGGTTGTTTGTGGGAGGGTTTTTTTGTTTGTTTGTTTAATTTTTTTTGGGGGGTGGGAATTAGGCATTTTTTTATTATAGCCTTTGTATATACAGAATATATAGAATGGTATGTCTATGTATAGATATCATGTGTCTAGCTTCCAACCACTCATGATTAAAAGTCTTGTGCATCGCTCCATTAAAAACAGTCCTCCTTCATTCATGTTTTCCTATAGAATCACAGGTTTCTGCACTTGTCAAATATGATTGCAAGAGTAATTTTTTAAATGAAACTATAAACTAGCTAACCAATTTAAGGTGGGGGTGGAATGGTGGATGTGTTGTCCTCCCACAAAACTGAATAGTGTGTGAAGAGTTTGCCTCCAAAGAATAGCCATTAGTAAGTTGAAAACTGTAATAGAATCAGAGACTAAGGTAACAAGAGAACCTTGTGGTTGGTGTCAGGCCAACTGACCCAGGACTACTGACAGCATCTTCTTGCTCTGGCTACAAAAATTTTCATGCTCACAGGTTCTTGTCCTGACAGAGAGATTCAACCACATCAACGTCTGCTGGGAAAGCTGTAGGTAGTCCCAAAGACTCCTGGAATGCATGGAAGTTAACTTCTTAAGCAAGGTAATAGACAGCCCTACCAGAGGGGATGCAGCACTGTACCTGTTGGTGTCAAGTCAATCAATGGTGTCAAGTTTGGAGGCAGCCTGGGCTGTGATGGTTATGCACCGGTGGATTTTGCAGCCCTGAGGGATATGAGCCAGTCAAAGAGTACAGTAAGGACTTTGGATTTTGGAAAAGCAAGCTTCCAGCTCTTCAAGGAGTTAGTCAGCAGGACTCTCTGCTAAACTGCCCTGAGGGGTAAGGTAGTAGGACAAAGCTGACAGACTCTAAGGATTTTTTCTACAGAGTGTAAGAGTTCCTGATCTCCAGGTGTAAGACATCAGTCAAGGCAACCAAGAGATTAACCAAGTATAATTGAGTCAAGCACGACCTTCAGGTCAAACTAAAGGGCAAGAAGGGAGGGAAGGTTGAGAGAATTAGGATTGTTCATCCTGGAGAAGAGAAGACTCCATAGAGAAAGTACTGCAGTGTTTCAGTAATTAAAGGTGTCCTACAGAAAAGATAAGGACAGACCTTTTAGCAAGACCTGTTGAGACAGTACAAGGGATAATAGGTTTTTACTGAATGAGGGTCCATTTAGATTATATATAAGAAATAAATTCCTTACAATGAGAGTGGTAAAACTCTAGAACAAGTTGCCCAGATGGGTGGTGGATTTCCCATGGCTGAAAATATTCAAGGGCTCTAAACCACCTGTTATAGCTGAAGATGTTCCTGCTTATTGCCAGGGGTTGGACTAAATGGCCCTTAAAGATCCCTTCCAAAACAAACTCTTCCATGATTCTATGACAAGATAGAGTTTTATAAATTTATGTATACATTTAGTGACAGACATCCTAAAATTAATTGCAATAATCAAATCACTCAGACAAAATCACTGTAAATGTTTCAATTTAGCTAAGTTAAAAAATCCATCCATAACAGTGATGAATTAATAAATAAATAAAATCTAAGCTTTTGAGAGAAAATCCTGAAGTAATATTGCAAGCTGGTTGAATAATGCTGAAACACTTTGGTGATCTCATTTTTCACTGAAGTCATAGAAAAAACAATCACTCTGAGAGGAAAGAATTATTTATTGCTGTTTTGTGTTCTCAAACTGCCTAATATACAATGTGGTTCTCTAGGGGTGATCCTTTTTTTTATTTGTGGCAGGCTAAAATGGTCCTGCAATTTTTTACCCACAATCCCTTATGAGGGAAAAAAACAATCATTGAGTCTTCCTCCCAAACTCACCCACCCATTCTCTCTTAATTTTCTACTGTCCATGCAAGCATCACTTAAAATAATAATGCAGAGTAGTTGGTGGAGGAGTCAGAGTCTACACAGCTTCAGCAACTGCTATTTATCAAGTATAGTCAAAGAAGAAAAATAAAAAAGTTTCAAGAAACTCATTCTTATACTTAAGTACATTTCTTCCAAAGAGCTTTCTATTTTTACAACCAGGTTGAAAATCCCCTGAGGGAATAGGTTTAACGAAGTATGTATTTAACTGAATGCAGACTGAAGCACTTGCTTTCCCAGTATTTCCCATTGGTAATGCAAGGACAAAGGAGAAGAAATATATCAGGCTGTGCACTAAATGTTATGCAGAAATCCAAGAAATCACAGGGAATACCATGGAGGCTAGAGATTTGAAAATTCTGAGAAACTCAGCATCAGCCTAGTTTGTAAATGTTACCTGTTTTGGATCAAAGCACCTAAAGGCATTATGAAGTTTGAGGCTCTGCTTGGTGTAATGGAATTATATGAATGATACTGTAGTTATTTTTCTGGTTTACCTACAAGACTTACCTAGGTTCACTTAAGATAATTTTGAAAGCATAATAAGTACAGTGAAAGAAGTGGTTTTTTTCAGTAATACATTATATGCTTCTACTTATATTTCAAGACTGCTTTAAATTGATCAACTACTTTTAAAAGAGCTCTGAAATGCCTGTAGTGGAAAGTTCTCCCAAACAATACAATAGTGTTGAACTGTGGGACAGGTTAGTCTTCCCATGAGTTTCCATGAGAAGAGAACAGTCTGTCTACAAGCCAGTGGTGTGTCTTTGTGGCCTGGAAAACCAAAGATAATCTGGGCTGCATTAGGAAGAGCATTCCCAGGAGGACAAGGGAGGTGATTCTGTGCCTCTTCTCAACCCCAGGGAGGCCACACGTGGAGCCCTGTGTGTGTCCAGTTCTGGGCTCCCCAGTACAAGACAGACTTGGAGCTGTTGGAGTGGACCCAGCTGAGGGCAATGAAGATGACTACGGGATGGAAGCATCCCTCTTATGAGGAATGGCTGAGGGAGTTAGACCTGTTCAACCTTGAAAAGAGATGACTGAGAGAGGGCCTTATCAATGTCTATAAGTATCTGAAAGGGAGGGTGTCAAGATGAGGGAGCCAGGCTCTTTTCCATAGTGCCAAGCAGTAGGACAAGAAACAGCAGTCAGAAACTGAAGCACAGGAAGTTGCACCAGAATCCGAGGAAAAATTTTTCTGTGCGGGTGACTGAGCACTGGAACAGATTGCCCAAACATAGTGGAGTCTCCCTCACAGGAGATATTCAAGAACCCTTTGGACAAAATCCTGTGCCTCGTGCTCTAGGATGACCCTGCTGGAGCAGGGAGGTTGGACCAGATAATCCAGTGTGGTTCCTTCCAACCTGACCCATCCTGTGAATCTGCAATTCTGTGAGGTCACCAGGCCCCTGAATGAAGAAGTAAAAGTTTTGAAATGCCCTGCTGAAATTGTTTTGGAAGGAATGAGAACAGAAAAAATTAATATTATGAGTGAAGAAATGGCCTAAAGGCTAGATAATCTGAAACTCAGACCGGGAATCTGGTGGAGAGACACAACCAGCAAAATTTCTTGAAAGAAAAGAGTTTATATTGTGACAGTATGTATCCCAGCACATGTAATATATCCCTATTATGATAACCCATGGGTTGTAAAATAAATTCCTTTGCAAGGATAAAAAAACCAAACCTCTTTGTTTCCTATATTTCAAGATAAAAAACATGCCTAAAGTGTGCAAGACTCAATAAGACATAGTTTGTTATAAAAACCAACTGTTCCAGTTTTTCAGTGGTGCAGCAGACACATGTTGCTAATACCAGCAGCCCTGATCCAAGATTTAGTGGTTTGGTTTTTTTTTTTTTTTTCATCAACTTCAATAGGTTCTTGTAACAAAAATGGAAACTTTATGGGAATTATGATTTGCCAGAAAGATAACAACTGTTATCAACAAAATATTTTACCATCTTTGTTTACAGAAACATCATTCAAAAAGATGGAGGAGTGTTGCTTATTTACAGAAAATAACCTAAGATAAATAAAATATGCAGGATGTGACTTCTCTTAAGCTACATCAGCTACATCATACAATAAGTATAGTACAGGAGTCTATGGCCATCTCTTTTCTATCTTTGAACTGCTTATCAAAAAGCTCACTGTTTCTTCAGATTTGAAGATATCTTCTCCACAATATCTTGCATAATAGAAAATAGAAATACCAAGAAATTCTAGACAAGTTTTAAATTCTGATTCTTTAAAATAGTCTTTAAAATCTTACATATTAACAAGTGTATACTTGATGAATTACTCTATTAAGGTTACTCAGGAATATTTTTTGGAGATTTTTTTGTTTGTTTCTTACTTTTATTTTGTGGTTTTTTGTTGTTGTTGTTTTCGTTTGTTTTGTTTTGTTTTCTACCTCCTGTTTTCATATGTATTGCAAATATATTAAGACAAACTAATTTCAACTTAGAGAGGAAACAAATGGCAGATGGTATGTTACTGTGTTTTAGGATGGGATCTTTTGCTATTTGGAACTGTCATTGCAAGTATTTCCTATTATGTAAAGGCTCTAAGAACTTTTTCTATGATTTATTTTTTCAAAAAATGCACAGCTTCTTTGCCATTTTTCCATTACAAGACCCATAATGAAAACCCTTACAATTTCTAATAGAAACTGAAAATCGGGAGAAATATGTAGTTTCTTGATATTCTCTGACTCTCCTCCTTGTTCTCTTCTTTTCCTCATCCTCTCATAAGTATTTAAGAAACTCATAAAAAGAGAAAAACAATAATTAAATAGAGCTTCAAAACCAAGTTTCTACATCTTCCAGGTATTTCTGTTGCAGGAATTTCTAAAAAACTGAGAATTATAACCAACATTGTCAGGAACATAGTTAACGTTCTAACTGAGTTGAAATTGGATTATTTTGATTCAGCTTCCACATTTCACTCTGATTTATTCCATTCTTATATTAAATTTAAATATTTAAATTCATATTTTTATATGCCTTAATGATTGGGGTTTTTTTTTCCATAGATTTTTAAATCTGTGAATTTCCTTTTCATACAAGTATCAAAATTTCGTTCTAAAATCATTATACACTCATCTCCTTAGAATCATAGAAATTAAAAAAAAAAAGAAAATGACAATTGAGATAGATGTGAATTCCACTCTCAGTCCAGATTAGCTAAAAAAACCTCAACATTTGCTCCTATCTTCCAGACTAAACATCCTGTTCAATTATATTTCAAATGTGGAAAGTGCAATGAAGACCATTTACCCCAACTCTTTGTGTCAGTGGTATTTGGAGACATTGTTCTCAAATAACTGATTGGAGAAGTGAAGACATGGAATTGTGTGGGTTGACATCCTTCAGTTCACATTGTTCTGTACAGTCGGAAAGAACTGAATGTCCTTAAAGTTAAAAGCCCTTCTGAAATTCCTTCTGGGTACCATAGATATGCTGTGCTCTCAGAAGCATGTCTGTGGCAAAAGAGCTTAACACCAGCTAGACTAGCTAGATTATTAGTGACCTTTGTCAATATTTAGTCAAAGTGTACAGATTTAGTTCTTCTAATATTCTCTCACAAATCAGTCTGGTTATTTTTACTTACATTTGCTTATATTTGTTTACATGTAAATTCATAACAATTTGTCAATATCGTTTTGGTAGTGGTACCCAGAATTGAATAAAAACAGTTTAAACAACTTTCAAATACCATTATTACTATCATTACTATTACTATTACTATTTCTATTATCATAATCATTATTATATTACTATAATTATTAACTATAAACACTTCATATTACACCCATCAGGCTCAAGTTTTAATAACAAACTTTGATTTGGTCTCAAAATCAAGTGCAAGATGAATCTGTGGTTGATATTTTTAACACTGTTAAATACTTAGTGCTGAGTTACATTTGCCTAGGTATCTTTAAGTTATGTACTCATGTGAAACTTCTTGATGTGAAAAGTCGTCTTAAAATATGCCTTGATATGTCTGAATTGCCTTTTCATATGTATCAAATCAAATATGAGCAGAACAGACTAGAAATGAGAAAGTCATAGCAAATAGTTTTATAAATGCCACTACTATCGTGAAACAGAGCACTCAAGAAACATTTACAAAACTATTTTGCTAAGGCATTTTTAACACCTTTCAAATTAATATGTTTAGGCTATGACAGATGTGAAATCTTTTTGACTCAAAGAGCACTTCAGTGACGTTTGGAAGTCCTTGAAGACAGTAAATACATCCATGAGCCTGGCATAAATTATTTTTTCTACGTATCAGCTCTACAGGCAGGCTGCAGACAGCTTCAAGAAGTGCCTGGCAATGCAATGAGTCTCCCAGACCTCTCTTGCAGGTCCTTTAAAGGAATTTACATAAAAGACCTTTTCTGTTTGTTCAAGAAAATCATATTTTTGTGACTCACCAGTGTATTATATACATTCTGGCTAATATGTCCTTGAAAACCTGTTTGTGAAAAATTCACGAGGTACTCAAAAGCTAGGTATAATGTTATTTGAAATGGACATTTATATGAGTACTGTTGTTACTACCTTTATGTTTCTAAGATGTAGGCAAGAGATTAAGTTGATCATCTTCTTTCTCAAGAGAATCACTGTGGTACTTCTCTTCCAATAGTTTTGGAAAGTGCCACAGCACCAGCTGGTAAATGAGTAACTCCCAGCTGTGAGGGAGAGTACTCAATATGCAATCCTCTGCAAGCAGTTAGCATGAGAAGCATTGCTAGGTAAATATGGCAAAGATAAAACTATTAAGCCTGAACTGTAGGAAGCTGCAATAAGTCCTGAAAATATTTCTTTAAGCATACAAGCTGATGATTCCTGAAGAAAGGTTTGTTGCAAACCATTTGAGGTACAAATGGAACAAGTCTGTGAAAGTGAGAGAGCAGTACATTACCTTCTGAGAACAGTAGACTCAGGAAGTCTTAACATCACTAAGATCACAACAGAGGCTACAAGATAGAGAGTATTAAAACCACATGCATATGAAATTAATATTAGCTGGAGGATTTCTGAAATAGGTTACAGATTTTCTGATGTTCGGTATTTTATCAGAAAGGAAGCGATAATTGCTTTGAACATTATTCGATGCATGATAGAAAGGGTGCTTCTTGTTCTTTTCACAAGCTTCTGTAGATCAAAACCAACACTATTAAAGCTGATGAAGTTAAACACTGATGAAAACAAAAGCTTTTTAATGAGAATCCAGTCCAAATTCCTGAGGTTTTACAGAACCTTTATTGTATATCAGTACCTAGAAAACACAAACAAATTTAACTTGACAAAATAAGTGACAGGAGAGCAAATGTTTTATGGAGCATGTAGTACAAAAGGTTGTGGTATTCCTGCCTGTTGATGTACACTGGAAGCAAAAATGAAGGGGGAGTTTTCAGAAATGGCACTTTCTTAGAGTTTAATGTAAAGCAGGATCTCTGAGGCTGAAGAAAAAGAAAACATATCAAGATATTCTGTTCTGAATTTAAACTGGTGCATTGAGGTACTTACTGTTCCTGGAATTACAGATGGGGATTTTGGGGAGATTTCTTTCTTTGGAAAATATAGTTTGAATATTAGAGATCTGATAGTAGTTTATTTGAAATTCAATCAACATTGATTTGTAACTAGGCATGTATGCCAGGAGGAATAGCTTCAAGTTTTATTGCTTTTCATGAAGACTTGTGGTTACATGTGGCTACATACTGCAGTTTTCTAATGTGATGCATGAGGAATGCCCATGAAAGAATGATACCCATAAACTTACTCTTTACAGCCCTGTATGTAGGCACAAAGAAAACCTGTAAACTAAACACACAAAAGAAGGCAAATTACATTGGCAAGGAAAGAGCAATTTAAGTATTTCAATACCTTAATATTATCTCATAAATAATTAAATATTTCTTTACACATTGTTAGCTGATGAGATTTTTTTCCCCTCAAGTTGGCAATATTTGTAAAACAAAAAGGACTGTGAAATTTCTTTATTCATAGGTAAGCTTGATCGGGTGGATTATAAAAAGAAAAATCGAAAGATACTTTTTTTTTTTTAATGAATTCTTAAATTTTTATTCTTGTTAATTGAGAAGTCAAGATAAACACTATTTAACTTGAAGCATGTGAATGCTGCCTTTGGTGTGACTGCATGAAATTAATCACATGCTCTATTGGATTAGATCATGAATATATATCGATTTCGCTGGGTTGCCAGGAAAGGAAAGGAGTTGCAGTCAAAGTCAGATAGTATAGCTTTATATTTGTGTACAAGTTCTTTGTGGCAATGTATACAAAAATAAGTGACGATTATATTAACCTGACATGTTTCAGTGCTAAAATCAGAAAAAAAAAGGAACATAGTGACACGGGGTTTGTGGTCAATGTCACGTTCCCAAACATACACATCTCTTCTGTAGTCTTGCCAACTGCAAGCAGATTTGCAACATTACTGGATCATTAACAAATCATTAAAGTTGGGTTAACCAAATATTTATATATGAAGTCACCAAATGTCAGTGATTTTCTGTTTCTAGTTCCAGTGCTAGATATTAAGATGTATGTTTAGTATTCTATTACTTTTGCTCTTGGACTTTAGTATCAATGCTCAATAAACCATTTCCATCAGTTAGAAGTAATATGTGCTTTTAACTTAGGATTAAGTTTACAACATATTAAGGTGTTCAAAAGATCATATTTCTGGCTCATGGTCAGTTTCATAGTGATTTAATCATAACAACACTTTTGTCTTATCTGAATTCAGTTAAAGAAAGAACTTTGCAAAAGGAACCTGCTATGCTACTGGAGAAAGAGTGTTTTTATGAACAAAAATGTTTATATGAAATTAAAAATACAGGATTTTTTTCACATTTCTACTTGCTTGTTGTCTTTCTACCTTTAAAATTTCTGAAAAACATTTTAAAAATATTTTTAATGTATAGATCTTCTCCTTTCCCTGCAGTTAAAAGGAAATATGGTTTTCAGAATTAATATCTACATATTTTACAATTGATACCATGCTAGTAGAGTTGGGGAAATCAAACTTGTAGTATGGAAGACCATATCTGTGGTGTGGATTTAATCTTCAGTTTTAGAAGAGAGCACACAATGAAGAGCAAGGTGGATCCCTTAACGTGATCTGGAGAGTATAATACTCTATCAGTACCTACTGCAAAGGTGTATAGTATTATGAAGAAAAATAACTCAGAAGAAGTGCAAATATTTGCATGTTATTGCTCGAAAAGAGGATGAAGGAAGATTTTTTTTTCAATAGTTTAAATAATTTCTTTCTTTAATGGTTTTGATCTTTAAATGCAAGTTCTCTGGTATTATTTTCTTGTAGAAGGAGCAGAGATGTTTGCATGCTCCTTTGTGGCATTATGAGGCAAGTGAGAGAAGAAAGACTTGACACCAAATGTTGAAGATATAAACAGTATTTCTACTTAAAAAACAAATATATACATACATAAAATGAATATATATATTTCTGTTCTCATAAGCAGCATCTCATTGATAAATCAGGACATTGTTACAGAGATCGGGGAGCTTTGTTGTGACATGCACTGAAGCCCTTTATAGAAAGATACAGAAAAGATGAGAGTCCAGAAAATAAAGAATATCCTGGATATGTTTAAAAAGAGAATGGTAGGCAAGAAACAACCAATTCTTAAATTGCACTGTTATCAATTTAATGCTCCCTTCAGACTGAAAAAATAAATGCAGTCTAATGTATAATAACTTGCAGCCATTAGTAAATGATCATAGCAATATTTCTTCACAGTTTGCCCATCTGACAGCCCTATAATATACACTGCTGAGGTTAGAAAAGTAAGAATTCTAACACTAGATACATTCCTCACTCAGGAATGTATATTCTAAGCAAAAAAGGCTATGGAACATGGACACCACAGATGATTGCGATTCATTTGAAAAATCCCACAGTGGGTACATTCAGAGTCTGGCTTTTTCCAACAAATAGAACTAACTAAATAGAAAGCTATAGTTTTCCTATGGGCTTTAATAAGACATCTTGTACAATTTGTATTGAACTTTTTACAAAGCATGTTAGAAAGACTCTGACTTCTTATTAATTTCTGTAACTTCTAAATAGATGCTCTATAAAAGTGGACTCAATTGTTAATTTCTGCCTGATTTGTCTACAAATGTGCTCCAGACTACAGCCTTTTGTGATATTGTAGTCTAAATGGAGAAATTACATGGAAGATAAAAAGTGAAAAGCATAAGAAATTGAATCAACTTTGTTCTTTCTCAAAAATACCACCTGAAATATTATCCGATTTTCTATGGTGCCTAATTTGAACAGTCCCCCAATCAAGAGATAGCATGAAAAGTTTCTAAAAAATTATATAAACACAGCTAGAAAGTTTCTAGCAGTCTTTATTGGCTGCTGTCCTTGGAATACACAGACAGGCTGTTCAGGAGAGTGAAGTGACCAAGCTAATAGGGACTGAATGGTGATTTCTATGACAACCCTGAAAATGAGAATTCAGATTCTGTGCAAGAACTCTTACACAAAATAAGTACAGTAATTTCACAATTATAAGC
>PYHW01010631.1:1896386-1908480 GCA_013186435.1 Turdus rufiventris | reverse complement strand
ATCTTTGCCTGAAAGCCCCTTGATTTCAAAATTATAATAATTTGGAGGGAGGGGTTTTACATTCTTCATTTCAAAGAGAAGCTCCTGCCTTTCTCAGCAGACACTTGCCCTCCAAACTAAAACAGCAACTTTTTGTTCTTTGTCCATATATAAGCCACACCTGATTATAAGCCACACTTCCGGGTTAGGACCAAAATTTTAGTCAAAATGGTGCGGCTTATAATCGTGAAATTACTGTAGTCTCCATAACAGAAGAAGTTTTGCTTGAACACACATCTTAATCTGTCAATATAATTTATAGGCCTGCTACCTATATTTGCTTTAACTGATTTTCATTTTTGCTTTGTAACTGGAAGTTGAGGCCCTGTCTGTGTTATATTGTCTTTTCCATCACCTCAGCAATATTTATGTTGGTATAAGCCATCCACTGTCCAAACTGATCATCCAGAAATATGCCTAATGACTTTCCTAATTAATAAATAGATAATTATACATTAATTCCTCTGTCTAGAAATGACCAACATTTCAAATGCTGGTTTCAATCATAAAGTTAAAGTATTTCCCAGAATAGGGACATTATATTGAGATACATCCCTGCCACCATGTGCAGGAATCCATGCTACTCTTTCCTTAGTTAGATATCTGTCTCTCTTTAATACCTACCATTTCTTTTCTTTCTTCCTTAGAACTCTCTAGACTTATATTTTGTATTACCCTCTCATATCACTTTCTCTAATATAAGGTTGCTTCTTTTTCTGGAGAAACATAAAATGATATATTGTGAGTTTGAAATTGGTTTTGTACAGTAATATTGCATTACATAGAATAATAGTCTTATAAACACAGTCAATTGAGGATCAAATATAGTCCATATCAGCACAAAATAAAAGGTCTCTTCTCTCATTCTTCTCTCTATATCATACTGTGTCGAAGGAGAAAAGCTGCCACATACAGACAGACAAAATATTGATAATTTTCAAGACCCGTAAAATAACTCAAAACCAGCATATTTTAAACTTGTCACCTCAAACACTGGAGCAACGCGTGCTGGTTTTTTTTTTTTTTTTCCCTTGTAGTCCTCTCCTGGTATTTTGGAGATAGTAGTGGGAGCTATCATTTAAATCAACTAATCAACTAACAGGAATTCTGTTCAGACTGTGACTGTTCATAAGCTTCTCTGAATATCAAGGCAGTAAGTGTGGTTTAGAAGGAAAATTAGAATAGAGAGCAAGGAGACATGAGCTGCTAACAGAGAAAAGTGCAAAAAACTGGAACTGGCATTTAATTATCTTTGAAACCTCTACTACTCTGTCAATTCTGGCTAAAATCAAGAGATTCAAAAACTACAGGAACGGGGAGAGACAGATACACACACAGACATGCAACTAACCTTCCTCCCATAGTGAACAGTGCTACAAAGGCTACTTGGCTGGTGTGTGCAAGGTATGTTCCATGCTGCTCAAAGGGACAGCACACACTGTGATGAGGGGCCAGATCTGTGTGAGACCGAAAGGACATTCACTAGCCTAGTACTGACACATGCCTCATTTACAGTCTGGATGCTGCACACATACTTCCATAAGCACACACAGTCACAAGTGAGTTAAGGAAACAAAGTCAAAGGTTATTTCATCCAAATGTTCCCCTGTTCATTGGACTGGGCAGCAGGAAATATGGCTCTGTAAGGCACACCTATTTCCCCTCTGTAGCCTGGAACAGATGGACAATACCAATCTCTGTTTGAATCAAAGGTAAATGCTGTCATTTGTTCTCTGTGGTGCCTGAATAAATTTCAATAATGTTTTGCCTTGGAGAAACTTTAAACCTCCCCAAAAGTTCAATCCTAGATAGAGTTGTACCGGATGAAATTGGAGAAAAAAGCAGACAGAAACAGGCTGATAAGAGGACCAGTGGACATTTTATATATAAGGCAGTGTAGCTACAAGTGTTCTAATGGTTCAACAAATGCCTGATCTAGAACTAGATTTATATTTTCAGACTTTTTGAAAGCTAACAATTAAAAATCTGATGAAGTACCTGTTATAGATAAATAACCGAATCAAGCCGAATTTAAATAGTAAAACAGCAATTTTTATTTTTGCAGCCGAAAATACGGTCCTGGGAAGACACAAGCGAAACAACAGTACCGAGCCCGGGTAATCGGTGCTGGGTGAACATACACACTGATCTGACCTCTATCGCATCAGATCCTCCTGTGTTCACAACTGCCATCCCGGGGAATCCAGCTTTTATACAGTTTTTCTGGCCTGAGGCGAGAGTTTCCCTTGTTTCTGCTGCAGATTCTCATATTTAAATTAAATCCTTTTTCTGGTGATGCCATGGACATAGGTCCTTCCTGTGTGCTGATGAAGGCGGTGTCTGCTTCACATCGAAATGTAATTTTCCTTNGGAACCAGCGGAGGTGATCAGCTGTCTGATATGTGGTACTTGATAAGGTCTTTATCGGTGATCGTTTCCCTTCAGTTGTCGAGATTGCCGGGCTAGGTCTGTTGATATGCTAATTACGGCCCTTATCTATGGCCCCGGGTGCTTGGCTTTTAAGAGGTTCTTTTTATTTTATTTTATTTCATACAACCTTCTTATATTATATAAAACACGAATTATAACAACATATATCGCATACCTCTACTGAAACTTTTTTCATCATATCAACATATGCATATGCATATATGTGTATATGTGTATATGTGTATATTTTATCGGTTTAACTTTTGTCTGAGTTTAAAATAATCCTTATATAGCATTCAATTTTGCTTCTATCTTCGTGCATAAAGGATTAGACTAACCGGGGTCTAGATCTTCAAAGATTTTTTTTCTTTCTGTTTTAACAAGGTGAAATAAAGTACTATTTTCTCTTTGGTGTATTTTGCTCTCTTTCTTTCATATAAAAAATATTTCCTGTTTTGAGTTTTTCTTCCTTGACACTTAAGGCACAAATCATCTCACAAGCATCTCTAACTAATCCCAGCAATGTAACAGTGCAGGGATAATTTGATGGATTGGTTTTTATTTGTCTGTATCTGTTCCAAAACTGAAATTCTATTTATTTTATGATATGATAATGATTGTGTCACTCTTTTGTGCTTATCCCTTTTCTGTACATTTTTTACACAATGGAATGTGGTTTCTAGAACTTATCAACAAACCTAGGCACTTGAAAAACTCCCTAATGTCTCCTATTCAAAACAAGGCTGTGCTATGGGTGATGAGCTGCTAATGTCCTTTTTAACAGTTCATCCATTGATCCTTCAAATAATTTATTTTAATCACCATCATGACTCCTGATGATATTTTTTAAAGGAAGGATCTTTTGTGAAGGCTGAATGGTTAAATTTATCTAACTACTCCTCCATGGGAAAAATCCTAAAATGCAAATTTTCAATTCTGTCAATTCTTTAATCTGACAAAGCATATTTTAAAGGGTTCTTCCATGACAATTCATGTATGTGCATTTTTTTTTCTATTTTTCAGAACATGTTTTTTTTCTGTTTCAAATTAAAAGGTATTTTCCCTGAATTCTCTCCACTCGGCTTCTCCATGACAGATGCCATAAGCTAGGTGTAGAAAGGTACAGAGTGGAGATAAACATTCCTGAAAGTGAGAAAACATTCAAGAGGCAGAAAGGGAAGACTAGAACTGTTTCACTGGATAGGAAATTGGATGCTTCTATAGTGAAAGTAGAAGAGAGAAGTGGGCTCGTTCTTAAATCATGTTCTGACAGAGGGAGATATACAAGTAATGGATGAATAAAAACTTCCCTGTGACTCTTCACCCAAGCCAAGTGATCTGTAGTTATAAAAAGCATATTTTTTCTCAATATTTTCCAGATATATCTGCAATGGAAAGCTGTATTTTTTTTAGTTGTTTAATCAAGCAGAAATTGCTGACTAGCAAAGGTCAGTCAATAAAATGCAAATGATTTAAACATTTATACTAACTGTATGTGCTGACATTTAGGACCTTTTATTTTGTTCATTGCATACCATAAATCCTTGACCAAGTTGCATCATTTATCACCTCAAAAATTTCACAGCAAAAAGGAAAAGGAAATGAAGATGGGGAGAGGAATGGGTAATTTTGATAAACTGTAATTACAAATATTGTTAGCACAAAGCAAAGAGTAATGGAAAATTATCTGTATAGCCAAAGAATTGCTGAGAAAGTAATGTTTAGACAATGCTCATACAGGGTGGGTTCTCTGCCTCTCTGTTTCTTTTAGTTGAACAGAAACTATCTTTAGTCTTGTCCCTGACTGGGAATGCTCATCTGCAACGGGAAGGCATTTGGTGTGTCCCTGAAGGACATTCTCCAACATTTCCATCTCAAAGAAATCAAACAGTTCTCAAAAAAAATTCCCTAATATGAGCTGAATCAAAATGAACAGGAAGCATTGACAAATTAATTGAAAACTGTGTTTCTGTTCCAAACTAAATACCATTACAAGCTCAACCTGTAAAATAGTTCTGGTACTTGCATTAAATAAATTTACTTACCAATATGCAAAATAATGTTACACTGACTAAAATATCACAAAAAAAGGCAGAAAGACACAAAAATTGTCTATTCTGTGACATATAATCTAAGAATTCTATTTATTTGAAAATTTTGATTATTGTTTCTAGACATATAAACAGTTCTTCATTGGTCTTAGCACTGTTCACTGCTGTTAAAACTATTAACTTCTGAAACCCATTCATATATGTAATGATATCTGGGACATAATCCAAAATTTCTAACCTAATTATTGTAATTATGTTTAAAAAAAAAAAAAAAAAAAAAGAAGAAGACAGAAAGGAAAGAATAGAGTATAATAACTACGTTTTTCCCCCACCCTCTCTCTCTCTCGATTGCTAGATTTTTAGAGTATAAGTATATATATAAATATTATAGTATCTTTTTAAATCGGTGAAATGCAATTTGCACAACTGAGCCCTGAGCCCCAGGTCTTTACTTCCATAATATCAACAGTAGCAGGCGAGTAAAAGACTTCTATGGTTCTACTCCTACATCTAAAGTTATGGGTGTACTTAAGAGCTTTGCTGATTTTGACCTAGATGAGGAGTTGGGAGGGAACTTGCTACTTGAGCCGTGTGCAGTAGTTGTTGAATGTCCGTAAATTCCACCTCATTGATCAACATATTTCAAGTAGTCATATTATTTCCCCACTTGCTAATTGATATTCACCCTCCAGTGACAGAGAAAAAAGCTTAAGTGCAATTGTGTTGTTACTATTGTCAATTTTTTACCAATTTTGCTAAATTTTTGTCACCATATTTTAGGTAGGTACATTACAATAAATATTTGTTAGACCAAACATTTGGCTGATTATCTCTTTTCCTCCATTAACTGAATTTTCTTAAAGTTTAGTTAATTTGGTATAGATTTAAGATGGCCAGCACTCAAACACTTCACTAATAGAGTTGCATGCTTTACTGATCTTAACAGTTGAATGGCATATTTCATTTATGTTCATTTGCATAATTTGCTGATTAAACTACATGTTTAATCTGTTGACCTTTACACTGTACTTATCCTACATTTACAGAGATGTAATCAATGTGCAGATTTTACTGAACAGAGCAGACCTCTCAAAGCTTACATAGCCCTTAGAAAATTAATTTAAAGCTATCAGCACACTGTCTCATTGATGTTTGTTAGTGTTCCTTCTCTTCCTCCCTCAGGTTCACTGGATGGAAAATCAAAATAATCCACACAGATAATAAACAATATCCATATTTACCACAGGCTATATCTAGTACTGTAGTGAAGGATGCAAAAACACCAAGCTCAAAATCATCAAGGTTGTAAAATCATCAAAATCAGATCCAAAGAGCAGGAAAACAGACCTGCTGTTCTTACCATTCCATGCATGTCTGATTCACTTCTGCGAGCATTGACTCCCAAAATGCTTCCCATAACACTGATAATGAGACATCTTGAGATGAAAATTGAGTTGACTGAAGTATCCCTTACAACTTGTTTGTTCATAAATAACTACACAGTGTTCACCTGAAAAGTGAGTCCTGGTAGAAAGCATGACAAGAGCTCTCTCTCTATTATTGTGGCTTCCATCTGTCTAGGACAAAAATATAAAGCAAAGACCAAACCCCTCTTTGTGCTCAGTCAGGGAGTGACTTTTTTACAAAATAACTATTTCATCGTCAAAACACTTTTTAATCTTCTTTTCTCATCTTCCTATAACCAAAGAATGAAGTGTTGAAAAATTTCCATTCTTAAAACCAATGAAACAATTCCCTCTCATTTTTTGCCCTGCTATTTACCACTTAGAAAGTGAGGACTCACTTCTTGATGATAATTAAGGTCAAAATCACTCAGAAAGGAAACAATGAACATGTGGACACTACCTAGAGTATTTAAAGAGAATATCACGAATCAGATTCTTGGTCCATTTAAAGGCAATCACCAGGATGCAATCCTGTGCAATATGCTTTCAGATGACCCTGTTTGAGCAGGGATTTGGACTGGAATTACCCATCCCGTGATTCTTTAAGGGCAACAGGTCATGTTCTAAGCACCTCAGAGCAATTCTGGCTGCACTTGCAACAGATCTGCAGGGATTTGGTTGATTGCCTGAACATTAGATCATCAAGCTGGACCCAAGAAAACCTTGTCATCTTACCTTCAGAGTGTCATCTGTCAGCCTCCTGACCTATGCAGTGCTATCCTGCATCAAGTCCTAAAATTCACTCTTGTGTGTTAGTCATATATGCTAGGGAGATGTCTGAGGCTGGAGAGCCATAGACTATCTACCACTAAGAATGACCTTTTTTTGTCAGTTATGACATTTTTAATGAGATTTCTCCCTTTAATCAGTCAATTTGAATCATGGCCTATCACCAACACCGGTTAGAATTTGCTTTTCTGTTAAAAGTAGAGAAATATAAACTAATGCCTCTTTCAGAAGAATTAGGTGGAAATTTACAGAAGAAAGCCATGGTAGTTTCCAATTTATTCAGTCTGAGAATCCACTTTAGATTTGAACATCTATACTTTATCTGAGAATTATGTTGTGTAGGGAACACTATAAACTGTGAAGGAGATACTGCAAGCCTGTATGAATGTTACAAGCTAGCCTGTGGTGAGATTTTTGAGAGTTTGGTAAAAAGGAACATGAAGAGATTTGGGAGAGGATCATACATTGTATTGGAAAAAACCTCAAGGAATTTATGCTGTAACTGAAGCAGTGTTACTAGGAGGAAAAAGAGGTTGCTGATACAAATTCAGTCCCAGAAGGGCAGCCCAAGGCTGGCCCAGCCAGCAGCAATCTGGATACCTGAGGGCTGTTAGCAAAAATCACAACATAACAGAAACAACTGGAATTAAAGCTGAAAAAATAAGAGAAAGAATAAGAGAAAGAATAAGAGAAAGAATAAGAGATGACCAAAAAATAAAAATATCTGGGAGTTGCTGAAATGGAGAGCTAGAGGCAGTCAAAACGGATGAAAGTGAAAATGTGCTGGAACTGCTATGGAGGTGAGGCAGAGAATAAGATCCCAAGAGCCTCCACCAGCTGCAATTACCATCTTTGGTAAATTGCATCTGTAAAATAACTTGTAGCTATATTATTGCATTTGTAGAATAGCATCTGCAGAATAATTTTCATATCTACTATTTTTATGCCTACTGAAACTCTGTAGAGCTGGTATGAGGCAGCAAAATTCTGTTAAGTATCCCTTTAACTGTCCAAGCAGGTAGGACAAAGACTATCTTTTCTCAGCACTCTATTTCCACATGAACTTTTAAAATACAAGCTGCATAGGAAAAACTTCATTTAGCAAGTTCAGTATCACTATGGTAATTTACCATCAGTAATTACGGCATTTGCTGAAGCACAAGGGAAGGTCTTTTAGGAAAATATCTGCATTATATACTTTAATGTGATAACAGTAAGGAATCCTTGGTCAATGATGCATCAGTGATTTTTTTTTAATCTCATAGATGTTGTTTCACCATGACAAAAATGAGAGAAATTTAAGAAACTCACAGAGATTGAATAAATAAATACAAAGCCTGTCTTACCCATAAGCATTTAAAAACTAGTTTTCAGCAACAGAAAGCAGGGCAAAAAATAGATCCATGAATCACTGGTTCATGATGTTTTTAAATACTCTAGGTAGTTCTCACATGCTCTGTGTTTTCTTTCTGAGTGATTTTGACCTTCATCATGGGTAAAGAAAGGGAAGAAAACTGAAACAAATCAGAAATTATCTTAGCTTTCATCTCCAAACTAATATAATAGCAGTTTTCATGTGGATCAGCAAAGCTTCTGAACCCATAACATCCTATGCTGGTAAAGAGTGAATCTGATTCTCCAGATTCTCCAGGGAAATGCACAACAGAAATGATGGTAAATTACAGGTAAGCTTAAGGTGATGGGAGACAGATACTTCTTATCAAAGGAGACATAATGGCAAGTCAAAGAGTAAGAGTTGCTGTAAAATAAATAGAAACATCAGTCCTAAGATATAAAGAAATTAAGAAATGCCCTTTCAAAGAAAACTGACTCTGACCTAGTGGTGTGGTAAATAATAGTGATGATTGTGTGAATTTCATAAGCCACAGTGACAGAAATATTTGGTTAAAACCTTGGCATTACGATAAAGAGGAAAGACATTTAGGAAGAAATTAGGAAGAAAACAAAAAGTTTATGGGCTTCATAGATTTAGCAAGTCAGTTAAAAGGGTATATATTGACTGCACCTGATGCATCCCACCTCATAAAATTACTCTTATTAATCTATTTTAAAATTTTTGCATAAATTATCTTAAAGAAATTTTGCAGACAGGGAGAAGATGTAAAAGAAAGGCCTTATAAAATCAGGCCTTGCTTTGTTAGATTACCAGCTAGTCTGTTACTTCTTCTAAGTGCAGCTAGCCCAGTTCCCATGCGAAACAACCTTGGGAATGAAAAGCCAGTTACACAATAACCTATTCTGGCAAGAAAAATAAGTTTGCACCTGCATAAACAGTGAAAGAGGGATACAAACAACCCAGGAATAGAGACTTTTGATAGACATGAAAAATGCCATTTTCAGACCAATGAACTAAGTGTCAGTGTATTGCTAACCATTTAGGTTTAACACAGTGCCTTCTGATATTTCCAATAAATATGAGTTTTGTGGATAAAGGATTAGCTTTTTCCTGCATGAAGAAACTGAGTCCCTGCTTTATTCCAACAAAGAAACTCCTCTTTGAAAACTGGAGTCTGTAGGGAAACACCCACATGACAGAAGTTGTGTTGCCAGTGGTGATTCACAGATCTTATGTGCTAAGTACTGAGCTGAGCTAAAGCACACCTACTTTCCACAGGTTCTCTTGGGCTATAGCAGTTATGATTAGTTTAAGAAACATTTTTACTGGTCTAATAGGCAGCATGAGATAAAGGACTGGCTGTCGTAGACTGCGATATATTTCAGAAGAAGAAAAGGACTGTAGAGATTTGTTTCTTTTTATTAAGGATCAGTTCTCTGGAGCTGAAATGGATAAACACAATCCATTCTTAAGTGTAACCAAAGCAGAGAAATATCCATGCCTCTGGTTCCCTTTTCTATCTTTATATTTGTCTCTCATGCAACATTTGCACTGATGTAGACTGAAGGTGAATTGCAACAACATACAGCAAACTGTAAATATGTATTCAATTTTAAGGTGTGATAATTCTTAAAATAGAAACCTTTAGATAATGGATGTAGTGCACAGTAACTCAATATAGTAGAATTCCTAAACAGAAGAGGGAATTAATTTTTTTCATTAATGGAATATTTAAGAGATACCATGGATATATCTTGGACGCATTAAAGAAATCTCTAAGTCCTGTAAATTCTGTGCTTTAGATAAACGAGAAGGTCTTTTGGTAGCCTGAATTACCTACAAAATACTTAGCAAAGTGCGGTACACTGAACAACCTGCCTGAATTCATATGGGTCCCAACATGACTATGACAACCTGATGCCTGGTTTTTGTATTTTCATTATAACTAAGTAAATTTGATTGGCTTAAAATTCTGGTGTAGTATTGCATATTAGGAAGAAAAAAATAACTAAACTAAAAAATAGCTTTTAGGTTTGTTGGGGCTTTTTTCTCAGTTTGTTTCCTCAAACTGGTTATCAAAGTACTGTATTCACTTTAATTAACATAGAACATAGTGTGACTACCAATTTTATTGAAAATCAAGAATCCAACTGGATCACCAGAGTATGCAGCTGGATCCATAAAATATCTAATTGGAACATCAAAGTACACACTGTAACACATAGGCAATATTTGTACATTTTGGGGCATTAAAATCTGCAGCTGAATCATTAAAATATTGTTTATCAGAAGAGGATAAAAATCCCAGACAATGAAAATGTGCAAGTGAATCATGAAGATGTTAAATGTGAACAGTAAAAAAGATCAGGCATTACATAAACATTTTAAGTACTATAGTGTAAGTTGAGTAAAAAATACATGAAACCAAAACTAACAACATTTGCAAAATAGTGTTTCAAAGCACTATGCCAAGCAACTTTGAGTTGCAATCCTTTGCTGAATATTTACATAGTGTGCCTGCAATGCCACATATAATGTGTGATGCTTTTTGCATACTGCTAGCAAAATACATAACCAGAAGACAACAAAAAGGATGACTTTTTGATGGAACCTTTGTGGTTGCCATGTGTTATGCTTGTTTTTTCCATGGCATAGCTTACCTTGTCTCAGCAGTCCATGAAAATAGTCATTATTTAGCATTATTTGGACTATATTTGAGTTATCTTCCTACTGGATATTGCTGCTGATTTTCATCTCTACATTATGTCTATCCATAATTTCACAACCCAAGGTCTGAGTCTAGATCTGAAATTTATGCAAGTCATATGTAAGTCAGTCCAGCTTCAATGAACTCATGATTTACACAGGAGAAGTGTTTATGTCAACTCTGGTCTTCCCAATGGAAGTCTGAGACATTTTTATGAAGTTTCAGTTCCTGCATTGATTTGCATCATATAATGGGCAGATGTGCCAGAGTGCTCCAGCTGCTGTGCAGTGATGCAAAGCAGTTGGAATCCCAGCTTCCTGTGCCTCCTGTGCCAAGTTTGTAGCTACTTTTGAATGCTGGAAGTGTGCAGAGCAAAATGACTGTATCTATGAATGTAAACTCGTACCTCCTGCAACTATGTCATTTGATTTAAAGTTGATTACCCATTCAGACCTTCAAATTTGCTATGTGTAGTATGATTTCACTCTTTTGTGCCCACAAATATTTTTTTTTCTTAATATACACAATGAATACAAAGATTTCTTTAGGTTATATATAAAGAGAAATCATACAGACTTTACAGAACATACTTGTGTAAGAATAACTCAGGGAATGGCTACATGAAAAGAATAACTCCATTAAAGTCAATGGATTATAGCAATGAAGCTGTAATACAGTTACAGAACAGGTACATAAACATCAGCAGGGAAATAAAAACATCTTTCTACAAAACAGGAAATGCACAGACTAAACAGAAAGATACTGAATCTTTTGGAAATAGATTTACTGTAAATTAGTTGTATCTATATGGTGAACAAGACTGTGTATTCTAAAGTGCTTTGAACTGCTTCTTAGACAGGCAACCAAAAATATAAACTATATAAAACAACCTTTAGATTAATTGAAAGAGCAAATTTCTGACAGCATGGTCTTTGTCTTAAAACACTAACAGTTTTTGTCAGCATTTGTGAAATCCATAAGCTCTGCATAGTTTCGTTCTGGACTTTTAAGATTTTTAGAATTTATTTTACACAAAAAATTAACAATTATGATCAGGAAAGTGTTATTTTAACATATTTTCAGAGTGAAACTTGTTGAGAAGATTGTTAAGTGGTATTATTATTGTTATTATTATTATTATTATCATCATTATTATTACGAAATTCACATGAGAAACAGGCATGTTTGGGTATCTATTTTAGAAATATACTTAAGGATGAAATAAAACATGTTGTAACCCTGTACCCTGAGGTACCCTGTAAACCCCAATGCTTTAAGAATGGTATGTTCCTTTAACCCTGTAACCCCTGCAAGA
>PYHW01010631.1:1876310-1896336 GCA_013186435.1 Turdus rufiventris | reverse complement strand
TATTTATCTATTCTCATGATACAGCACCCTAGGCCAGTTCTGCAGAGTAGGTGAGGAAGGCTGGGCCAGGCCAGGGTGAAGTATCAAAAACATACTTTAAAAAAAGCTTTTACTCTTGCTACTGTAAAAGAATTAAAATGGCAAGCCCATTTTAATATGAAAAAAATAAAAAAGTTTAATTTTTAATATGAAGCCATATCCATTATTAAGATCCAAGGTTAGGCAAATTTAGTCCTAAAAAGAATGTACTTCTTTTCTCCGATGTTTCATGGGATAACCATTAAAAGTCTCCCTCTGATCATGCTACTATGCCTGAAAATATTTTTCAGTCTTTCTCTGTGTTCTATCATATATTTTTTGCCCCCACAGGTGGTTCATTGGCACCAGGAATTTTCAGGAAAGAATCTGAAGTTTATACCTAGTCAGTGGCTCTAACTATTTCTAGAGAGTAATACACTCCGTGGCCTTTCACAGAAGTTTTTCTGTCCTTTCAAAGGGCTCTAGAAGAGAATATCCCAGATTTCTGGGCATTACTGGCTCTGTTCTCACTCTCCTTCTCTGAAGCTCCATTTGGATGGAACTTGCATAGAACTTTCCCTTACTGTAGTTCCCAGGGCTATCACCCACGGGTCTGGTTGACACCCTGCCTACATGTAAATACACTAAATGAAGATGCACACCTCAGATTTGTTAGTCTGCAAGTGTTTGAGCCTAGTTCTAAAGTGCATCAGTTATTGGTGAGAGCTTTAGTCTTGTGGGTTTTCACACCTTACACAGTTATCATCTATTTGCATTTTGTATTTATTATCACAGGATCACAGAATGGGTCAAGTTAGGAAGGACCACAGCAGGTCATCTGGTCCAGCCTCCCTGCTCAAGAAGGGCCACCCCAGAGCATGGGACACAGGATTGTGTCCAGATGGTTCTTGAATTCTTCAGAGAGGGGGACTGCACAACCTCTCTGGGCAACCTGTTCCAGTGTGTGGCCACTCACACAGTAAAGAAGTTTTTCCTCATATCAAGATGGAACTTTCTGTGCATCAGTTTCTACCCATTGCCTCTTGCCCTATTGCTTGGCCCCACAGAGAAGAGCCTGGCTCCATCCTTTTGGCACCCTCCTTCGGAAACTTGTAGACATCAATTACCTGAAATCACCTAACTGAAAGAGTACCATCAAGTACTTTCAGTCAACCATATTTTATATTTGAAAGCTAAGAACAACATTGTTCCTGATAAAGTGCCTGTTTAAACCAAGAATGTCATAATTCTGTTTCACAAGCATATATTGTTTTCAAGCATTTACTGGTATGACAGCACTTTTCAGTGGTAACAATATTTGCTCTACCAGACTTTGCTGGCTATCAAGCTGACACAACATTTCTTTACCACCTGTTTTCCATTGCTATTTCTGTTATGCATCTCTTTTTCTGTGTTTCTGCACTTACTTATTTTTTCATTATATAATTCTTCCTAGCATTTCATTTTATTGGTACTATAACATATATGTTTTGTACCACATCTTCTGTTTATACACTCTTGATTTTCTACGAATTGAAATAGAATTTTTTTTAAAATTTTATGAGTGTCTAACAATTTTCTTGCTGCTGACTTCTGGACTTTTTTTTCAGTTTCCCATTGCCTTCATTCTTCATATATTGAAAGTTTTAACATTACTCTTAAAACTCTTCTCTCATTTGAATCAGTATTACCTCAGAACACAAGCAAATTCTGTTTGACTGACTATATTGATATTTGAAATTGTTAGGGATCCACATGTGAAACACACATGTGTTTCCCTGGATGGTTCTTGGAACATTAAAAAAAAAAAAAAACAAAACCAAAAAAAACCAAAACCAAACCAAGATATATTTTCAGTGTTATGGAATTCTGTCCCCAAAGAGGGTAAATAATGTGCTTGGAAACTAGGAGTAATTTTCAAAACACCTCAAGAAATTCCTATCTAATGATGATTATTAAAATCTGAAGATGTAGATGCAATGAATTTAAAATCAGGATAAATCCCCAAAGCTCACATTATGAATTCCCTTGCTAATGAAGTCCCTTAGTTACCCCAAATAATTATCTCTGGGCATGACTAAAACCTGCCTGATTCTCAGTGTACCAGGACATACCTAGACATTAATGAACTAGATATTCCTGTGTATTTGATGTAAAACTACAGATACACTGGAAGCCAAATAACATATTACTCCACTAAAAGTACAACCTATTAAACAGGAAGATTTGAGTGATTGGTGTTCCAAGATACCCTTTGGAATCAAGATCAGAGACTCTACTTTCAGAGAAAAATGTACAAAAAAGATGTAGAAAGACTTCCGCGGGCAAAGAAGAAAATTTTCTACCACAAAGGGTTTCCCCCTTTGTCTGGAGATACTGACCTTGCTAGTATTATGGCAACTAAGATCTATGCCAGCTTTTAGTTAGTGAGAAGAGCACCATGTACTTACATATAGGTGAAGGCTAGAGATTATGAGCTGGGGACTTCAGTCATAACCTTCTATTCAAAATTTCCTATTACCTAGTTTATAAGAAACACTCAGTATTTCCTAAGGGCTATTGTGAGTCACTCAACTCTGCAGACATGATACAGAAAATTGAAGGTTTTAATTCACTAAGACATATAAAGCTAAGGCACTGCAACAGCTTTAAAATTGATGAGGACACAGAATAGAATTGAACCTTCAGTTCTGATTAGGCATTTTTCAGATTAAGGAAAATAGAAGAAACAAGACAGATTTTTTTTTTTTATTCAACAGAAGAAAACCTGCTTAGTAAAAATAGTCTAATTTTTTTTTTTTTTAATCCAAGTTTGTGAGTAGGAAAGAAAATTATATTAATGCAGGATGAGAAAGAACCTGATTAGTATGCCTTTCTAAAATCTCTAAAAGATAGAAAACACAGAATAAAAAACAGTCAATATCAATTGTCAAGACTACCTGTACACTAACTGGTAAGCTCTATAAGAGAACATTTGAATAACGCATGCATATGAAAATGAGAGCGACTAAAATAGGCCCTGGTTCAGTGGTTACTGAAGCTAGTGGCAATAGGACAGAAGTCTGATTTCAGTTTTAAAGGCCATGTGTGTCAAGCGTCTGCAGAATGACCAGATCCTTCCTGCTATATTCTTCAACCTTGTGCTGTTTCCTTATGTTAGTTCTGTAAATTTCACTGAGCTATGGCATATCTTTCTGGCATTAACAGATTACTTTTCAGTGCATTAACTCTTGTGTAAGAAAATAAGTATATAGACTACATCATGCTATACCAGGAAACAAATTATTATATAGAAAAATATTCACATATTTGATGTTCCATAAAGAGGGTTTTTTTACAACAAAGAAGCACTTGAATAAATGTCTGTCCAGATATGTGTCAAAATGATTTCACACATTTTCTATGCCCAGTTCCTAATGTCTGTCAGCACTCAGCATACAACACCAAACAATAAAGCTATCTGATAAAGTGAGAGCAATATGAAGTACTATTGCTATTATTATTATTATTGTCATTCTGTGGTGGAGGACCAAATTTAGGTGGTATGTGAAGGGATTTGTCTGAATAAAAGATATTATCCCTGCATTTGCCAACAATATCTTATTCAGAGTTTAAAATAGAGACTAGTGAAGGGTAAAGTAGTATATTGGATAAAAGATGAATGCAATATATAAAACACTTAAAGGAGAAAGAAAGAATACTAAAAATTATTAGATTAATGGAGCCAGAGGAAAAAAAAAACAATAAGGTGATAATTCATTAAGGGATGTGGATCTTTCCAAGTCAAATTGCACCATCCACATTTTTCTATGTTAGTACCTATGGTGCTAGGTCTGCAATCTCTAATCACAAATTGATACTTAAAGAAGGTTTACCTTAAGAATTTATTCCTAAATCTACTCAGAGTGACTGGTGTCTCTCTGCGTACATTGTGTAGGGCAATCCAATATTTCTCCAAAATTACAAATTTCTTTAATGGAAAACCATGACAATCTCAGGACCCAGACCAGAGAACATGCAACAGGCAATCAGAAAGCAAGTAAGACATTACAGGTCAAGGAAATAAAACCCTATCCATCACTTTCATTACTAGTATTACAGCCTAGCATATGTAAGCATAGGTACAGCTACATTCTTTGGATCATCCCTTTCTTAGAAGAAATATTTTTGGATAAATGTAAAAATAAATAAATGAAAATTATAAGAAAATTATTTTAATAAGAAGAAAATTATATCAAATAATACGTTATAGTTATTTTCTTCATAAAATAAATTTATCCAAAACGGCTGTAAAAAGAAGTCATTGCTAGCTTAATGCATAAGAATTTGGCATTTCCTCTTCAATCCCATAACTACCCAGGAGACTTTCAACAAGGACAGAAATCTCTTGCAGGACAAAAGATGGTAATTTGAGCATTAAATAAATATTTAGTATTCTACATAGATTTAATATAATTTGTCTCCTTAGAAGTACATTATTTCTGTTTCTGTCCATAGTGTCAAAGAAAATCACTTCCAAATGATTGCACTTTAAAAGCACTATATACATACTGAACATTTTAAATAACTGTAACTTAAAGTGACTTGCTAAAATTAGCCCTGAAAATGGATGCCAAAGACAAGTGGAATAGAAGAAAAGACAAACATACTTGACAACTAATTTCTTCCTTATATTTTCAATTCTTTTTTTGCTTCATTTTTAGCCCTCCTTTCAGTATAGCTGAAGCTTTTAATTCAACAGGACTTAACTTCCATGATGTGTTGGCATGAATTATCTAAACTAGAACAAGTTCCTGAAACAATTCTTAGTCTTTAATATGCATGCAGAAGAACACAGATTTTGTTTTCTTATGACTTGGAAGAGACCTTAAAGAACATCTAGTTCCAACCTTTCTGTCATGGACAGGGACACCTTTCTCTAGACCAGGTTGTTCAAAAATCGATCCAACCTGGCTTTGAACACTGTCAGGCTTTGAACATCCATAACATCTGGGCAACCTGTTCCAGCCATTCCAGCACTCACAGGAAAAAATTTCCTCCTAATAGCCAATATAAACCTACTGTCTTTAAATTTCAAGCAACTCCTCCCTGTCTTATCACTACATACTCTTGTGTCCCCTTTCTCATGGCCCCCTTCAGGTACTGTAAGGTTGCAATCAGGTCACACAGAAGCCTTCTCCAAGCTGAACAAACCTAAATCTCTCAACCTTTCCTCACAGGAGAGCCCAGGAAAATATTGGTATTCTTGGTTTTAAGCACACATTGCCAGCTCATGTCCATTCTATGATTCTATGATGAAATAATATATTTGTGGGTGAAGGTTTTTTTCTTCTTCCTATCGTTAAATCTTTATTCTCTTTTTTTGACATCAAAGTTATTTGCACAGAAGCTAATCATTATGTCACAAATATTATGTCAGATAGTGAATAAATTAGATGACATCTGTTAGCTTTGGGGGCCATCTGTTAGACTGGGGAATTATGGATGTGTTGTTAAATTTATACTATATTAATTGCAAGCACAATAGGAGGGTGTAACAGACAATGTAAGAGACTAGTGCTCTCTGACTTCTCTCATGAAAAGCAGGAAGGGTGGCTGTAGTCAAGAGAATTGTTACAACAACATAAAGAAGAGATTATATTTGTGAAGAACAGAAAAATTATTTTGAAAAGAGGAAACAAAGAAACAGCTTTTGCATGGCCATGGGTATTGGATTAGGAATACATTTGAAGATGCTCATTTAACAAGGAGTTTAAACACATGCCAGACTAGAAGTACACAGTTAAATACCAGGTAAATTACTAAAATATGAGAAGGATTTCAAGAAATCGAAACCTTTTAGAACAAACTTTTCCTTCACTTCTTCATTCTCAGTCAGACACTTTGACTTGTATTAGGAGTTTTTGATACTAGAATTATATAATAAATAAATCTTATTAAAGGTAAACATACCGGACAGATTTAAGTACAATCTGAAAGTGGCCATCAGTGTTGGAGGTAGAACATACAAAAATATTCAAAGGAAATACTGCTGCAATGTCAGGTTATATATGAATATATGCACAACAATACGTAACATTATATATTATGTGTTCTACATATTCTCATGCACTCTGTGTCTGAGCTTGAAGCACATCCATCTTACATGTTTTGAACAGACACATATACAAAGTTCTTAGGATGGCTTACAACACTGATTTGATTCTTCTTCCAAAATTCACAGAAGTTTATCTAAATAGCAAAATGTCAATTGCTGAGCAACTGCAATACTGGTTAATGATCTGAAACACAGTTTAGTAGTCTTCCTCTACTTTCTGCTCCCCATGCATGTTATGTATTTTCACCTCTCCAGTTTAAGCTTTGCTAGAGATTTAAGACCGTCTATGTTTTGTGCAAAGCATCCTTTTATATAATCTCCCTCTCATACCTCATACAGGATCTCATATGTTTTTCCCCATACTTCTCTGATCTGTTGATTCCACTTTTATTCTTTCTAACTTCGTTTTCTTCTAAATCCTCCAGCAGAATAATTTACATTTATGACTTTACCTCAGCTCTTCTAACCTAAGATACCTCTTTCCACATTTACTTCTATGGAGCCCATTGAACTGGCTCTTCTTTCCCGTCGAATTTAGAAATGGTAAAAAAGTCCGGAAAGTCCTACATTTGAGAAAAGAAGGTTAACATATTTATTAAAACATCAGCTAAGTCATTGCCTTGAATTCCATTTCATCCACACTTTCCGCAGTCAGTCATTGTCAAGTCCATTTGCAGATTCCTCATAGCAGAATAGAAGTTTTCTCCCTCTTTTAAAGCCATTCTAATGCTCTGGAAGTGCCCTGTAAATAATTATAAAAGATATTGGGAATACAATGCATTTCAATGCAATTTCTATGCATTGATTAATATTGTAACCAGAAGCTGAGGTAAGATAAGATTCAACACATATCCCAGTTTACTGAGACCTAGACTGGTGAATTAACTTTATTTGTTTCATTATGATTAAATCAGGGAATGGATCTCACAGTTTTTATTTTATTTTAATTTTGTTTTTACTTCTTAGATAATCTAATGAAAAGAATTCATAATAAAAGGTAATTGACAGGAAAGAAACCTGAATAGTTTCAATTGTGCTCCACTAATTAATTTAATTTCTGTCTAAATGGAACTTATCAAATATACTTTTTTTTTTTAAGAGATGACAGAATTATCTTTGGAAAAAAAGAGACATTTTCATATGATTTGTCCTTTATTGAAAGTTTTGCTATAAATATTCACATCTAGATTTAGTCCTAATATAGAACCTTAAAGAAAATTTATAAAAAGAAACAATAATTTATCTCTCATGTCCCAGAAATTCTGGATTATTCCTATTATCCAGAAGTTCTCTCAATGTCATATTTTCTGTATATCTTCTGTATACAAAATGTGTCACACTGCACTAGATGCTATTGCTAAACAGACACTCTAGTTTTAATGTTACCTAAAATAACTTCCAATTGTACTTTACAAGGAAATTTACAGTAACAACAGAGAAATATAAAATTAGACTTTTGTCTTTGTATTTACTTACAAATCTTCTTTGAAAACATTAGGAAGGAACACCGTGAAATAATTCTATGTGTTCTGAGTCTTCAAAACATCTCTCATTTTAAAAATATATTTTGTATTACAACAAGATCTCATTCTTAGAACTTCTGGCTGATCCCAACCATATCATGTAATATGGCCAGCTTATAGACAGTGACTCCAGTACATAAGGATGTGGTATGAATTATTATATACTTATTAATATTATATCTATATTATATCCTACTGCTATTACTACTAATAATAATTTAACTGAACAATATACTTTCTATCAGTCTGGGTATCCAGCTTCTAAAACACCGTTATAGCTTTTACAATTGATGAAAACATCTAGAGGCAAAAGCAAAACAAAACAAATCTTCAGCCATCAGTATTATATGAACCATGCTGAGAAGTCTGCAGGCTAGGATAAAAAATACTTAACCTAGACAAAAAAAAAAAAAAAGATAGAAATAAAATCTGTACTAATATATAGAGGAATTAATGAGAAATAATTCTAAATCACAGCTGTAGTCCTAAACTGGCTATGAATGGAATAAACATTACATTGTAAATATGTCCTAGATTCTTAATTTCTAATCTACACAACAAGTGGTTAAAACACTTCACAGCTTTTAAGAATATGAGTTTATTTGGGACACTTTTGTTAAATAACACGTTCAAGATTAAACTGTGTCATCATTGGCAAATATATGTTTTATTGATAGAATGAAGGCAAAGACTTGGGATAAGAACAAGCAGAAGACGTCTCTCAGCATTCCTGCTGCATCATGTCAATATTGTTTCTTGATTCCTTAATCTTTCAGTTCTCACTGTGGCAAAACATTAAACTCCCACATGTTTCTGGTATCCCATTAATACTTTTCATTCTCCATAGAAAAACTTCAATGACAACTGAGCTTCATGGAGTTTTCAATTATGAAATTTCCATTTCCAATATATTGCAAACCTGTAGCTTAACTACAGGAAGTTATTGTGGGTTTCGAAAATATAATTCCTAATCCACTGAAAAGGAGGCTGTTAACAGCTTAAATATAACTAGGTATTAAGCAAGGAGAATAGGAGAATTGTGCTTTTTGAGAGCAAAAAGTGTAGGTTTTTTTTATTCTTCCATAGAGTTCACAATAGAGGCATGATTTTTTCTTTATCAAATATGAAAAGTGAATATAATCTCTGATTCTAACTTCCCAAAAGACTAGGACTGACAATTCACTCATTGTTTCATGAATGCGTTTCATTCAGATTCCTATTAGTTCAACATTGTAAAAATATTTCAAAATCCTTTCAGGCCTGGATTAATCTTCCCTCAAAAGAGATCTAGAAGATTTGTTTGTAATTGAATTACCAAAAAAGTTTTTTACTATATTTAAATGTAGCTATGGAAAGGGTAAATGTTTACAAAAAAGTGCAAGAAAGAGCATGAAGACTACCAAGAAAATAAGAAACTAAGAAGAAAGGCCAAAGTTTAATGGGTTTGGGTGACCTTTTACTTAGTGGCAATACACCAACAGTTAATGGTGCGTTTTTAAATTCTATATATTAGCAGTTCTTCCTGAAAACTTTACAAAAACCCTGCCTACATTTACTATCACAGTGCCAAGCCAAAAGTAAATGTCTCCAGGAAGTGTCTATCAGCACTTGCAGGGAAGTGATCATCTAAAAAAAAAATTAAAGTCAGTTGAGTCCCAAGAAAACTATTAAATCAAAAATTTTAAACCAGGGTGCACAATATCAGTGAGTCCCAGCATCCATACCGAAATAATTCTCTCTTTAAAAGGTACAGAATGAATTTATTATGGTTTAATTTCTCCATCCGTATTTTGACAGTAGTAAAAGTTGCAGGTCAATGCCATTAAAGCAAGTGAGATAGGAATATTCTCTACTTGGTTCATTGTCAAGATTTTAGGACTATAGCAAATTCATTTCTGATTAGTTGGCTAAATTAGGTTAATGTGTACAGAAAAACATATTTTCTTTTCCCCATAAGTCCAAGTAGTAAAAGATAAATAATGAAGTTCATGAATCAGGAATGGATTTAGCAATTTTAATTTATTGTGACTGAAAAGTGTCAATTAGAAATTTAGGCATAAAATGAGGAAAGGGTCATTTTCATATTATATGCAGCCATCACATTTCTGGCTTTTTGAAAACATCTGTAATAGTGTTTGCAATAATAATAAATTCTAAGGGCTCCCATCCCCATGTGGTATTCTGTGAGACAAGTGTATAAAACCAGTTTGAAATGGAAAATGTTCAATCTAATTTTTTTCCCCAGGGTTTCTCCACTGTTTGATTAGAGAATGGCTGCATTCAAACATATTACCATTCTGTCAGCAGTACTCACAGACCTGTACTTTCACTGCATGATAAATTAAGTCTACACAGTTTTTGTAGTGCAAGGATAAAGTCTAGTGATGAAGTGATGCACATGTGATTCTGATTCGGTTAATCATTGAACATTGCATAGTCTTAAACTTTCATGAATTCTATGCAAACATAGAAATCAGGTGGAAATGATCCCCAGTACCCTAGTACTATGGAACTAGAGAGAACATACCAGCTTCTACCACCAATGATCTGTCAGGTTGGCAGAAATTTTTCACAGTTATACTTGTTAAAGAATTGTGTTTAAAGTCAACCCAGTGTTTAAACAGGTTTATTTGTTGACACAGTGAAAGAATTACAGAATACACTGAGTTGGAAGGGACCCATTAAGGATCATCGAGTCCAACTCCTGGCCCTGTGCTGGACACTCCAAGAGTCACACCATATGCCTGAGAGCATTGTCCAAATGCTTCTTGACCTCTGGTTGGTTGGTGCTGTGACCACCTCCCTGGGGATTCTGTTCCACCCTCTGGGTGAAGAATCTTTTTCTAATAACCAACTGAAACCTACCTCTGACTCAGCTTCATCTCTTTTGCTTTGAGTCCTCTCACTGTCACCAGAGAGAAGATATCAGTGCCTGCCCTTCCCTTCATGAGGAAGTTGCAGACTGCAATGGGGTCTCCCCTCAGCTCCTCTCCTCCAGGCTGAACAGACCAAATGACCTCAATTCTTCCTCACACAGCTTCCCCTCAAGGCCCTTCACCGTCATCATTGCTCTCCTTTGGACACTCTTTAACAGTTTAATGTCTTTCTTATATTGCGTCACCCCAAACTGCCCCCAGCACTGGAGGTGAGGCTGCCCCAGCTCAGAGCAGAGCAGAACAATGCCCTCCCTTGCCTGGCTGTGATGCTGTGCCTGATGCCCCCCAGGACAGGGTTGGTCCTCCTGGCTGCCAGGACACTGCTGGCTCATGTTTAACTTGCCATGGACCAGAACCCCAGGTCCCTTTCCACGGCACTGTTCTCCAGCCTCTCTTCCCTCGATCTGTACAAATATCATACACACATTCATTCCCCTTACAGTGTGTCTTGGTAAGAAGTACATCTGCAAAATGTGTAGAAATTAAATTATTACTTTGGAGTTTCTTTTTACACAAACTGTTCATCCATTCTATAAGTTGATGGATCAGTTTAATGATATTTACAGAAGGTCTACCACACTGTGAAGGAACATAGAAAACTGATCTTCTCCGTTTTTCGTGGGGGATTTTTTTGGTTTTTTTTGGGTTTCTTTGGTTTTTTAGTGGAATATCAAAGATGAAGTCATCTTCACAATATAAAAGAGCCTAAAAAATAGAAAAAAAATAGTCCTGATAATGGTAGTTTCTTCCATTTACCAGGTCAGAATGCAATCAGTCAAAAACTGAACACTGACATGATTGTATGCATTATATCATTCAGTATTGTAGCAAAAGGTTAGATCAGACTGCACATTCTCCATTTCATCTAACTTCTTTCTAGGCTGAAAGTTTTTATAAAAATTTTGCTGTGACTCAAAGGAACCATGGCTTGACATCTGCAGATCTTTTGGCTAAGGAAAAGTTTCAGACTAGATGATCCCAATAGTCCTTCCTTGTGTTAAAATACATGGATACAAGCAACTGGGGTGTTGTTTGGGGAAAGACAGTGGGAAAATCTTCATACTTTATGTGATGAGCTAGACTTAACTACAATGGGCAGTAGAAATAACTGTGAAGTGATTGATCACCCCTATGTGATCTGTAGAACTTCTCCATGTGTTGCTCACAGGCAGAGCCAAAGGACTTGACTAGATTAACACCTTTTTCCATAATTGGCATCCAGACTGCACTGTAGGAGCTCCAAACTGCCTATGACCTCCAGGTCACAGACCCAATATTTCAGTGCCCTTGACTTATGGAAATACACATTTATTGACTGAGGTAATAAAACGATACTTGCTCTATCTGTGTATTTATGTTAAGGTGAGATCTACCCTCAGGCAAATATTTTAAGTTTCCAAATACCATCTTCAACTATATAAATATCTCTTACACAGAAAATTATCAGTGCTTTCAGACAGTTAATGTCATAGATAAGTCTAATAGGTCACACTGCCAGGAAACTTATTCAAGGAACCCTATTTTTCTTTTTGGGTGCAAGACATGACTGAATCACTGAGTACATCATGTGAATAATCTATTACAAACAAAATCTACAGATTTTTAATTCCTTTCCCATTAACCTGAAATATTAGGATTCCTAAAACTGCTATAAAAATAACCTAAAGAAATGTGTTATAAGTCATAGATTTCATTTTAATCCATGCCTAACAGTCTTCTTCCAGACAACTTATTGGGGTTGTTTCATTCTGTTTTTCCTCTATATCAATCAGAAATGCAGGACCATGGTTAAAAGCAGAGTATATACTCTTCCCTTTCAGAACATCTTTAAGTGTAAATGAATACAAGAATTCTATTCACAAAATATTTTATTTCATACTTTTGCTTATATTTAGTTCTGAATTAGATTTTGCACATGAGTCCAAAATATTTTTTGATAGAGAGATCAACTTGAAACTCTTAACCTTCTCTCAGGCTCTCAGTGGGATGGGGCTAAATGAACCCAGTTTGAGCAATGTAACTGTTTTATATCAGTTTAGCTTGCACCACTTTCTGCTAAAGAAAAGTACTGAAGTGGCTTCAGAGTTCATGTCTTTCGTATGACAGATAGATTACACACAGCAAAGGATCTTCAGATTAAGGAAAGAAAAGGAACAAATTAACATTTTAAATTAAAGCAATCAAGGTGTCAACATCACTTTATCTAGAAAAAAAAATTAAAATGTAAAAAAATGTAATGAAGAATTGCTTATCCATACAGGAGTCTGATATGAAATTTTGTTGTTCCCAGTCAGCAGGAAATTCCTCTTATCCCAGAGATTTTTGTTCTTGTCCTCCATGTTATCTTCCATACTTTCCAACACATTTTTTCTGCATTGCTCTATAAACATTTACGTACATTCTTCTTTCCCTTCCTCTTTTCTACTATTACTTTCATGCCCAGTCCTTGATTCAAACCAATTTAGGATTAATAACTGAAAAATCTTACAAAAAATAGTGGTCATGTTAAACAGGCATAGAAATAAATATATGTTTATATAATTTTATTGCTGACTTAGCTCCATAGATTTCAAACTGACAGATTGCTCAGATCATAAATAAGAAAAAAAAATCATATTGCTTATGGAAGAATTTGTTCTTCTACAGGATGGATCAGCAACTCATAGAAACTTTAATGTATTTCTCACTGTAATAGGAAGAGGCAGCATGTGCAGAATATTTTATTTAAATGTATTGATCTTTTGACATATGGTTAAAAAAAAGAGAAGAAATTCTAGGAGATCCAGTGAAAAATACCTTAAATTATATCTTGCAGTATTTTTGCATATGTCAACTGGCAACCTCAAAACTAAATTCTTTACAAATATATTCATGTTTGCGATACTCATATATCATATAAGGTCAGACAAGAATCATAAGTCTCTTTCATGTATTGTTGATGAAGGTCACAGAAAGGCAGACTTTCAAATGACCTTCTCTCTCCCTAAATTGCTGCAATGAAACTGTAAAATGAACATGTCAAGAATACTATATGATTTTCAGTGGCATGCACTCCACCTCAGTGATCCTTTCACATCAAATGCAGGCTACAGATGCTTAAGCTGTAACTGGGCAAGCCTGTCCCCGCCTGTTCTATTTCATGATTTGTCTGCCTGCTGAGATGAGGCACAAATTGTCTCTTTTAAATCCTTTAACAGATAAAGAAGTTGTGCATTTAGAATGTAATGGGTCCTACAAATAGCTACAGGGCATAGCAATTAGTGCAATCATTCCTGCAAGGAAATATGATCTCCTTTCTGCCTCATCCAGTAAGCATTTTGTTGTGGACCCTAAAACCTTGGACACACGGTCTTGTGGTCTCTCTTCACCAGAACCTTACATGAAAAAGTGGAGAACAGGGATGATGTCTCTGAGAAATTTTATGCTCCTAAGGAAAGGAGAAAGAATATCCATGGGGAATATCCCAGAAGCCACACATGCATCTGGACAGATGTGTTTATACTGACTACTTACTTGGATGGTGGTGATTAGATGTTGCTGCTGGGTTTTGTGTGATCTCTAAACTACCTTATACAGAAATGAAACTCCTTTGACAAACCAGGACACTACTAGAAATAAAAAAACAAAACAAAACAAAACAAACCAAACCAAACCAAACAAAAAAGCCAAAAAACAAAGAAACAACCCCCCAACCAAACAAAAACAAAAACAAAAAAACAACAAAACTTTGAATTCTAAGCAAATTATTCAGAATTAATGGTTTTATAATCCTCTTACAAACACAACTACTCCTAACCAAAAAATTCAATTTTTTACCTGTAAAAGGAGGTTCTTGTATTTCTTATGCATTGTTTATGTCACCTTCTCAAACATTTTTGCTTAAAGTTGCAAGTTGTTGCACTTATCCTCTGCAGAGCATTAATTCTTTTATATAGGAGTTTATGAACTTCTCTTTTTTTTCAAGTTTTGATCACGTGAACAGTAAAATACAAATGCTACTTTTCTCACGAAGCAGCAAATTAACACTCATGAGTCACCTCTTCAAGGAAACTGAACAGGGAGAAAAAGATAAACAACAAAAAGTCAAATGTTCTTATTGAGACTGTCCATTCTATCTAGGTCCAGAAACATTCATTTCTCCTTTTCTGAGCCTTCTTTGCTCCCCTGGCTCTTCCACTGAATGGGTACCATGTGTCTGTTCACCAGAGAACATACAAGAGATTGTAAGAATTGTGAATGGAAGACCAGAAGGTGAAATGAAAGTTTGACAGCACAAATTAGTAAGAATTTTCTAATGAATATTGGTAGGTATGCAGGATAGTTCTATCTTGCTGGGCATAACTGAATTATGAATTAAATGGAGAATGGAAAGACAGAGAGAGAGAGAGAGAGGAAGAATAATGTTCCTGGTTGGACAAGTGCAGCTCTAATATCATCAGTACAGAAAAGACACTAAATGAAGAACTACAGAGAAGTTATGATTTAGAACTTTTTAGCTATTTATCACTTTTTTTTATTTAGTGTTGATGTATTTCTGGCTGGTTGCATATGCATTTATGACTGATGAATTTAGCATATCAACTGTTTTCACACTGTATTTATAAAATACTTCTAATGGCTTATAATGGAATATTTTGCTTTTTGATAAAAAAGAAATAATTCATCAACACAACAGGCAGAAAGGAAATGAAGAAAACATTTGTTCAGAAAGCTTTTAAATTATGTTGTTTGTTCATGTTAACATTTTTTTTCCTCTTGCTGTCTATCCTCTTCCACAAGGACCAAATCAAGCAATTACATAGAAAAAAAACTCCAAACAACACTGCCTGATAGTTTACATATTACCAGGGGAACCAACAGGGAATGATTTTCAAAACTGTTGTTTGCTGAGTTCATGTATCAACACCTGAAGTCCACAGCTGTTGAAACTGGAACACAATGAGCTGAACTCTAGTGAAGTACAGAGGGAAAGGGAGGATCAGATGCTGATCTCTTCTCTCTGGTGACCAGTGATAGGACCCAAGGAAAAGGCATGAAGCTGTGTCATGGGAGATTTAGGATATCAGGAAAAGGTTCTTCACTCAGAGGGTGTTTAGGCACTGGAACAGCTCCCCAGGGAAGTGGTCACAGCACCAGCCTGAGAGAGCTCAAGAAGCATTTGGACAATGCTCTCAGGCACAGGATGTGACACCTGAGGATGGTCCTGTGAAGGGCCAGGAGTTGGGCTTTAATGATCCTTGTGGGTATCTTCCAGCTCACCACATCCTGTGATTCTATGAAAGATTAAAAAAAAGTGTGTTGTCAATATATATAATAAGACCCTACAAATTAGAAAGTTTCTGCCTTTCCCTGGTTCAACTACCCATTTGTAACATGAGGTAACACAGACACATCTTTTACAGGAAAATTGGGAAAATCCATGCATTATTGTCTGAGACCCTACTGGTAGGCACTATAATTCCCCACATAACAATCAATAATACAGTGTCCAGGACAAATTCTCAAATAGAGTGCAGAAACTGTGATGACCAAGAGAATGCAGAGGAGCATCTCACCCATATGTATCCACCTATTCAAGAGGCATGAGATGTGGGCAAGAGATCAAAAGACAGTTTTTGCATGGACTGAACTTGAAATTTCCTAGATGAAATTAAACTCTTAAACAATTTTGCAGTAACTAATACAATAAATAAAAACAGTGGAAAACTAATAACAGAGCAAAATGATCTCATATAGTATTTAGAATGAACAGATAACAGGAAAAAACAAAAAAAATGAAGCCCGAGATAATAATGTGTATTCAGTGGTAAGTCAAACAGTACTCACTAGAAATAACCATGAAGTCTTTTTGAGGAAGTCTTTGTGTCAGGCTCTCCTCACCATTAAAAAGTCATCAGTGATATCATTTTGGTACAGCTCTGTGTATTCATTTTGTACTAAAATGGAGTGGGAGGGAAAATTTAAAACTGAATAGGTACAACAGCCCACTCATGTTTACTTGGCCTATGAAAACATTAGGACAAAATTAAAACAGTTTCCTTTTTCAAGACAGTAGTTGTGAGTGAGCCAGGTAAGTCATGGACATCTTTAACTTGCAATTTTAGAGTAACTTTACTGAACATGATTCAAATATTTACCCATGGATTCCCAAGACTATTAAGGCAATCCATTATTGCATAAAATCGATTAATGTTTCACTTTCAAAGAACTATGAAAACATTAATTAATACCAATGAAAGTGTGTGGTATTATTATATAAATGCCCCATGGTAGAGTATCTGCCTTTTTAAATTCTGTTTGGAAATTATCTGCCCTGTGGACAGATGTGACTATCAAATTCAGTGCCTGCAGCACATTTCCTGACCTTCAGCAAGCTCTGCGTTTTTATGTTGCAATATTATTTTGTTTTATTATTTTACCCGAAGAGAGCACTCTGTGATCAGCAAAGAGATGCTTTTATCTTAATAATTGTTCCCATATTCATAAATATTCAGATTTTCAGTCTCCCAGGAACACTGTTCACTATTTCTTGGTATTGACAAAAAGCAATGAAATAATTTCATCTAAGGCCCAATACACAAAAGCTAATAGTCCAGTTACATTATTAGCATAAGACCACTTTTGTTTGTGCTTCTTAAATTCTGTAAAACTATAAGCTCGTAGTTTAAAAATTTTTCACATTAGGTGAATTTGCAGCTACATTTAATTCAAGAGGAGGATGTCAGGCCTTGAATTTGCAATATTTTGATGGAAGCATTTTCTTTATTCTTACTACCAGGTTCTGGTAGAGTTGACCTGTGATTAAATATGTCAAGGACCAAGGAACAAGTCAATACATTAAAAAAAAAAGACAAAACGAAAACCAGGATGAAACCTGACACCAATATAAAACTGGAATAATGTAATTAAATTTAATGGATTAAAACAGGCACTTAGTAACTATCTGTCCATAGTGTTTTGGAAAGTAAGAGAGAAATTTAAAGAACTTTCAAGATCATCTACATGGAACATATGACTATGAAAACGGTTTTGTGATGCAGTGAATTCAACAAGTTGTCTTCAAATCAGAGTCCTTCAATTAAGTATGGCTGTAGAATAAGCTATATGTATTTTTATAAAGACATTTGCATTGGAGTGAGAATGTCAGAAGCATAATGATGACTATGACTTAGATAATTGCCTGCAGAGAACATCAAATTGCATATTTTCACAATATTTCTTTCTTTGTATATGAATGCACTGGTGACACAAATATTAAGAAGAAAGCTAACCAAAAGCTTAAACAGAATATACATATTGTATATAATACATAGAACTATACATGAAAAGATATTAATTATGATGATACTCAACTTCCAGGGGCTAGTGAAAAGAAAAGTTCTTAAATATGAGTGTTTCAGATTATGCAGTCACTTGACTATCAGGATGTTGTCTGAAGTAAGGCTAATATGGTTATCTCTACCATGGTTTAAGATATTCTGGTAACTGTAAAATTTTACACCAGGATAAACCAACAAAATACTTCTTCAGAACACTTAGTCTTGGCAAACAAAATTTTGGCTGTTGGTAGAGCAAAGGGAAGGACTTTTCACACCAAAAATACTTTACGTATTTCACATCATATTTCTAAATTATATTATATATTAGTACTGTTTCTCTATTAAAAATGGTGTGAGAATGATTATAAAGTTTAAAATATTAAGACTCTAAATATCTTAATTATCTGAAGTAAAGGATTTGTGCCCTGTAAATTTTATGTTTGTCAGTTATGAGAAAATTGGATTTTGTCAAGTAGTCAATAATGTATATTATTAATAAAACCAAAAAGTTTGCTTGAGCACTAAGAACAAGCCTTGTATTGAGTAATCCAATAATGGTCCTTTGTGGACCTTAGTTGGGTGGATACCTTATCCTAGTGGATAAGGTACTTTACCACCAGTAAAACAAAATAAATCATGTCCTTTATATTGGGATGTGAGGGGTTTCTTTGTCAGTACATGTATTTTGTCAGTGAAGCCCAAAGAATCTAGACAATAATTCTCCTAATAGTACTTTTAATAGTGAAAAAAGCATAGACAAATATGGCACGATTTGAAAAGAAATTTCTCTTGTCATCACGAAGAACTGAGTGCTGAGTTGCAGCCTGACTCAAGAAAGCTTTGAAAACTCTCTTTATTCAGATATCATTATCAGCATTTTCACATCCCTTTAATAATAATTTAAAAATAGTTACTAGATTTTTTGAAAAAATAAACCTCCTTTCTAACAAATGCCTCTGCACCAGCAAATTTTGTAGCTAAACAAATTTCAATTAAAAAACTGGGGAAAAAGTCTAATATCACTGAATGTACAGGTTCTTGAAGTAGCAGGAAAAACTCTCACTTTATTAGGCACTTGATTTACCCTGTGTTCCAGTGACATTTACTGAACTTCAAAAGTACAGAGTTTCTACTTTTCTTGGTAGTTTATTCCAAGACTAAATAAACACAGCTATTAAAAACAAACTACTCATTTGCAGCCATTTTATCACATAAAATCAATTTTTTTAAGAAAAGGTTTTTCAATGGTTCTAGGATTTTACTAGAACTTGACAAGTGTCCTTGTGATTTCAAAGAGGGAATTTTTTTTTTTCCATTGCTTGGAAAAATGCACTTATCTATCAACCATATTGCAGGTAATATCAATACAATTTACTCAGCCATGATCACCTTGGTTAACCAATATTTTTTACAATGGAATTCTATAAAAATGCACAGAAGCATCTTGATATGATGGAGAAAGAGACACACAGCAACGGCGTATTTAAGTATTTCCACTCTGTTCATTCTTCCATCTGAAGCAGGAACTTAGAAACTGCTTCTGACATTGCTAAGAGTATCTAGGAACTTGGAGAAGAGCACATGGGAAAACGAAGGTAACTTTTTAAGATAACAACAGAGGCAAAAATATATGACAGAGAAAAAACAGAGAAAGAACAAATTCTTTGCCACTGCATGTGTTCTTCACATTGGTGTTAGTATGATGATGTCTGATTAGTCTGCAAGAGACTTCTGGGACTGTATGGAGGCCCTTCTTTGCTAGCCAGTAAAAAGCTAAAAAGGTCTGATATTTAGCCAGTTTTTGTGCCTCATCTTTTTTATTATCCATTTTCACCATGACTTTACAAGCATGATATTGAAAATGCAGCAGCCAAACAAAAGTGGGAAAAGGAGGGACACAGAATCCATTCCCACATATATGGGTGGTAACTGGCAATATCCAAGAAAATGAAGCTTCAGTCCATTAAGAGGTTTTTATCCTCATGAAGAAAACAGCAGCCAAATAATAACACTGAAACTAACAGCACTGGTAAAGTTTCTAATTGCCTATTTTCTCACCAGCAAGGTTTACCAGCTGCTTATTTAATGAATATGGAGTTTGTTCTGGATATTGTCCTAAAATAGAGGTGTTTT
>PYHW01010631.1:1831049-1847823 GCA_013186435.1 Turdus rufiventris | reverse complement strand
CCCTGAAATCCTACACACAGTGCATTTGCCATGTAAAAATATACATTATTTTTTTCACTGCACTACAAATGGGTATTCTACAATTCAAGAAAAAAAAATCAAACTATTCATTTGATAGTCTATGATGTTTATGAAATTAAGGTAATGCTGTAATTTAAGGTTAAGAATGACTGTGTTAACATACCAGATAGTTAAGGACTTCTAGTGTAACACATAGAACTTCCAAATTCATACATTCTAGAAGCATGCTCATGTTTCAACCTAGAGCAACTTTACTGTAGATGATTTGTTAAAATCAAAGGCATTTAAAAACTAAATTTTTGCATTGCATTGTCCCAAAAGTGAGTTTGATCATTCAGAAAAAAAAATACTTTAAAAATAGAGAGGATCTATCCATTCAAAAGAGAGAAAATTTAGCAAATATTATGTCTATTGCTGCCCTTGTTATAAAAATTACTGTCAGGCAGATCTCACCCTGTTTGAAAGCTTTCTGGAGTCTTTATATCTCATGTCTTTGTCTCTTATTTTGGGCTTGCTCTGACAATCTTAAGAAAGGGTTATGATTTCATTTCAGAGCTCAAATGTATTTTGAGCTGGTGAGACATTAAGGACAAGTATAAAGAAGAAAGCAAGTAGTCACCAGTCTGTATATTGAGCAGTCACATGTTTGTATTTATTCGGAGTATTAAGAAAGAGATGCTTCTACAGCCAATGTAACCAGAGTGAGTCCTTTTTCTTAAAGTTGTCATAAATAGAAAACTAAATCTGGCAAACATTAATTTCAGATCCCTTTGTTGATTATATTCTGAAAATTGTGTTTGATCATAATAAAGCTTGGTAGCAATTTACAGATCATTCTTTAAAGTTTATCAAGTATTTGAGGACTGACTCTCACTAAAGCCAGACATCAAGAATAAAACTGAAACTTCAGATTGGTGAAATCTGAAGTTTTACCATGATTACAGCTCTAGAGAAGACAGAGAAGGCAGTCTATATGCACATATATTAAGACCTGTCTACTGAGGATGTATGGATGAGGAGGTACTGAGGATGTGAGGATATACACTGGAGTTTACTTTACATCTGGACCAAGGTGAGGCTTGTCCAGTTTCAAGTCAAACGGACAAATGTAAACTACTACATCCAGGGATATTTCCTTTCTAGTTTACTCCTATATTAAATATTCATCTGATGAACACAGAACTTTGGAACTCTGAAAAGCTCTAGTCAGTTTAAAATTCTTGTGGATTAAGCAAGCTCTATTTGCTTTTAAGTTGGCACAGAAGGTTAGAAAAGCATTCACACAGGTCTTAGACAGCCAAGTACAGTACATGTACAGTACAAATGTACTGCTGTGGCTTCAGCTGCTTGTGCATCTTTCCACACACTTTCACTCCAGTTTGCCTCCTCTTTGCCAGAGATGGTTTCCAGGTACTCATAGGAGGGTAGCAGTGGGCAGAGAGATAGAAAGCAAATTCAGCTTGCACTAAGCACACAGTGCAGACACAGCTTAGATTGCAATGATACATTTTTTACAGTCATCACTGCATATGTTTTGTGGATCACAATATATGTGGGTCTCCCACTAGTAGAAGGAGTTTTCAACTATATAATTTCTTTATAAAATGTTGACTCCTCTAGACATGTGACAGAATTTATGAACAAAAATATTAAGAAAGTAGCTCAAGAACACTAAATTTCCTGAAGCTTCTGTGTTTCAGAATGGGATGAACTGTTTGGATTGTTCCTGTACCTCCTCAAAATGGTGTTGTGTTGCCAGTTTGCTGGAATTCAGAAGACTTCCCTGAAAAAGAATAATTTCCCTTTTCCTCTTACCATGACAGTAATAATCATTTTAATATTAACATAATAGGAGAGAAAGAGACCTTATCCATGACAAAGATTCTCTTATGGTAGTCCTTCCACAGGAAGCTATTCACTGTCAGTCTGACACTATAATCTCTGATATATCCCATCACTATTGTATGACACTTGAATAACGTAATTATAGCAGAATTGCTAGAAGGTACTGAAGTGTTACTGACTTATTTCTTATTACATTAACAATAATAGTAATTCCTGAAGGATCATGTGTATTACAGTCATTATTTGTAACACCCTCTTCTTAATGAAAAATTCTGAGTTTTGTATGTGACATGCCCACCCCATCATTAGACACCACTAACTACTTCCCTTCCATATTTATTCTTTTTTCTTCTACATATCAACAAAACACACCTAATTTGCAACAGAATTATCTCTCTTCTAATTGAGGTTTCCAGGGAAGCAAAGTGAGATAACTTAATTACACTCCAAATAGCTGCTCTACCTCAAACTGTTCAAATCTCTTCAAATCAAACCTCACATGATGGATGGAGTGCGCATAATTTCACAAATGTGAAAAAATATATCATATGCCATACATAACTTAGACTAAGTCTTGACAAATGAAATTAATCCCCCAAACTTAATAGCTCAGTTCTTCAAATAGAGAGTCAAACACAACATTTGTGTTCTCAGAAATAGGAGCAATATCCTAAGCAAAACACTGTATCAGGTACTTTGAAGACGAGAGAATGGACAAAAGTAGTACAGCTTCTTTTGGTTACTTCTGAAAAGGAACCAGTCTGACAGAACAGAAATTCTACTTTGCCAGAATTAGGCTGATCAGACTTCTTTCAGGCAATCAGCAGGTATTTCTCTCTATCTGCATACTTACATGCCCTCTATTAGCACACTGTCTGAGCATTGCACAAAATTTAATGAACTTGTCTAATGCAGATGTAGAACCTAAGATGCATTTCATCAGTGCAAGATTAGTGAGGTGAGGCTAAGAATGGTCCTTGGTGGAACATCAATGCTGATGGGCTAAAACTAGATAGAGGGCACAGAAGTTTAAAAATCTTGATCACTCATGATTACTCAAGCTCCCTTGGATTTTTCTCACTGAACTATAATGATTGCAAAGGGGAAGGAAGCCAGAGTTGAATTCTAAGAAAACTATTTTTGGAATTAATTTACCATTCAGCTCACTATGAAACTCAAAGTTCGGCAACACTGGGACCACAGTCCTGTCTCTCTTTTTGCAATTCTACTGAAGAAGCCTATCTACACAAGATGCTTTTCTTATGCTACATGGGATATAAACTGACATAAAGTTGTACCTGCAATGGGACCATGATTAACCATTGCAGGAAGGTAAGCAGATTGAGGAGACAGGCTAGAAAGAATGAACAAATGTAATTAGAAAATAAAAGATCCTTCATGTGACTGTGATAAGAGTCTCCTAATGGCTGAATGATTATTGTGTTTGGTGACCTCCAGGCTAGATTGCAGTGGCATGTTGCACTTAAATACCTGCAACCACACAATTTTAGTGGATGCAGATAGGGAGATCTGTATTTAGGTGGACTAACAAAGGGTAATTCTGACTTCATCCACCACTGAAACAATGGAAATAGCATACAGGATTTTTTTTTCCATTGCCTTTAGTAGAATCTTCTGAAGGCTGATGATATCCCACAGTACGAGTTTCTGTATGGACATAGAGCAAAGACAGACCTGAGGCCATTGTGGCAACATATACAGTGGACAGTTTCACAAGCTACCTCTCAGAAGCATAAAGATAAATTATTTCCTAAAGAGGCACCGAAAAAACCTTCCAGCCAAATGAAAAATGAGACATGATGCCAAAAATGTGAAAGCTGAAAAGGCCTTTCCTGATCCTTCTCTTTTCTCAAATAAATTCTGTCAGACAGTAAATGTAAAAGATGGTAGACACAGAAGGTGACAACATCCAGAAAAAAGCAGTAGCGCATACTGCAGAAGAAGCAAGAAAAATACCCTGAACTAGGATGCACTGATGAAACTGTCTTTGATAGACATGCTAAAATTAAGGAAAACTGAAGCAAATGAAAAAGACATATAGAACTTCAATTAGATAATCCAGAACAGGAAAAAAGCACAGTAATTTGGAGGTCATGTCAGGAGGCAAGAATTAAGGAAAAAGTGTCAAGCCTGATACAGAATGTAATTAAGTAACTATTAACAGACAACTCCAAAAAGTGATAACTACAAGGGCATACAGAAGTTTTTTTCTTTTGTCTGCAATGGGTAGGATACCCAGAGATACAGTTGTCAAAATCCATTACTATCACCTAGAAAACCTCCCTTTTTCTGGGATAGGAAGACATTTCCTCACAGGTCTGTAAAATGTTAACCTTCTAGAACCTCTTAACAGTAACATTTAAGTGGAAAAAAGAAGAGCTGAAGAATAAAAGTAATGTGGAATTATTTAGACAGAGGTGATAACCTTTAGATTTCTATTTTCTTTTGACAGTTTTTAGAGTTTTTATGTGTTTTTAACTGATAAAATTAGGAGGGGTTCACAAATGGCGAAAGAAAATTACTATCTCACAAGAAAGAAGCAAGAATGAAGATATTGAAGATTTTGAGGCTTGTTCTTTTTTCATAATTCCACCTTAAAAGTACAAACAAAGGATTAAACCCCAAAGGCCTTGAATCACTGTAAGCCAGCAATACTGCAAATCCAGAAGAAAGATATAGTCCCATCAATTTTTTGGCTAGACATGCACTGTGAAGGGTCAGGAAGCAGAGGTGGGGAGAACTCAATTGAGCTATTTGAAACAAGGTCACAGGGTCTCTTATGCTCCCAGGGTTAACATAATAAGTAAGAATTTCAACCCATTCCTATTAGGTAAACCTCTGAAGACATATTTTTATGGAAAGATTCCTTACTATGAAGATTGCAAATGTAAATGAAGTGTAGATCAGATGAGGGGATGGGATAAATTAATTTTAGGTTCCCATTACATTGAGTCTCTGAAGCTCAAGAATTTTACATGAAAACTTGACTGCAACATCATAGGTTATTTTATGTGGTTGATATGCCATGTACTTTTTGAGGCACTTCCTTCAGCAGTCCAACAGAAAAAGACAGGTTATAAAATATACAAGAGGGGTACCACTGTGGTAGTCCTCACAGCAAAGGAGGGGAGGAAAATAAAGAACAGGGCCGTAATATCTGTACTTTGCAAAGCCAAAAATCTTTTCTGTAGGATGGTAGAAAATAAAAGCTAGTGAAAAAAAATCCATAATTAGCATTTCTCAGAGCATTGCTTGGGAAACAGGAATTTACCAAAAAAACCCAAAAAAACAAAACAAAACAAAAAAAAACCCACCAAAAACCATGGATATAGGAATTAAAATTATTAAGAATAAAAGTATTAAACACCTGTGAGGAAAAAAGATATCTTAAGAAATGGCACAGGTATAAAGAGGGAGTTCTTTGCAGCCTGGTTAATTGCTAATTTTTTGACAATGGTACAGGAGAAACATGGTTTTTACCAGAGCACTCTTTTTGAAAGAAATAGGATTATATTTTATTACAACATATATCAAGATATACCTGTACAAGAAAGAATAGTGACCATGAATAACCTCATTAAATTATCTGCATTAATGTAAAAGACCTTAACAGTATAATAAAAAGGAAGGGGAAAACAGAAAGAACTTGGAAAGTTTCTGGCAGACATCAGGAGACACACTCCAGAGTTGCAAGAACCATTATTCAGAGAAAATTNAGAGAGAGAGAGAAAAGAAAAAGAATATGAAAAAATAGTCTCAGTCTAATCTCAGATATTACAGAAAATTTGGGCAATGCCTCAAACTCGTACAAACAGACTTCTGCAACAGTTTCAGATCTAGCAAAGTCTGGAGCCAAAGCTTTCTCATTTGGCTTGTAGAGCTGAATTCTGCAGCATCTGGTGCAAGTGTTGTTCTCCAGATGTCTACTTGCAGACTTTGGTAGGATTCATCTGCCTGACTTAGATATTTAATACTTAGATAATCTAAATTCTAAACTTAATAAAACCCTACCTGAGCACTTCAATCAGTTTTTATTAACAGTTAGAAGGTAGTCCCAGTGGGCTACTCATCTCCTCTTGAAGTAGCTATGTAACACAGGCCATGAGAGCACCTTAGATGTAGATTACTACAATTTATCTGTTCACATAGGGCAGAAGTGCCCCAACAGTCATCATAACCAATTAATTCTGACTATTTTCAGTATAAAAAAAACCTCTCAAAGCTCTCTGCTTTTATGTTTTTACCAAGTTCATGATAAATTATTTCTTTAATAAACCACATGCTAGATTAATACAGACTCCTTCTTCTGCTCTTTCTGTATTTGGAAAAAAAAATATTCCTGGCCTTGTTTTTGGCCTTTTTCTAGTCTTCTTTAATAAATAGTGATTCAGTAAGTAGGACCTGCTGGTCCTGTTTCCAGTAATTACTTTTTTTTTTCTTGTTAATTTTAAAGAACTTTGCTTTCTCCTTCCTCTCACCTACAAGGAAATAATCTATATTTATTTTCTTATAACTTCAAGGTGCCTAATATATAATTTACTGGGAATGCTTTGTAAACTACCATCCCTAGAATACTTTTCCAGTACTGAACCACCTGTCTGTCCAAGTGAGCTCACAACTTTTGGATGTGTAAACTGGATACCTCCATTTTCTGCCATCCAATTTGCACTTGCAAATGTCAATTTTCCTGTAGAAAGGCAGGATCTTACAAATAGAGTATTTACATCTATATATGTTTTGAAAAATTACCTCAAGGCAAACAATTGCTTTAACCTAGAGTAAGTTGTTCCTTTCCCAAAAAGTAAAAAAGTTACCAAACCTTCAGGTGAACAGGACACTTCAGCTAAAGGTCAGGAAATCTAGCTGTAATTTTTCTCTAACTTCTGCTTTAGACATTAACTTTAAATTCTAATTAAAGATTTTGAGGTAAAAGTATGAAATTCTGATGAAGAAGCTGTAGGGTATATTTTTCAGTGTTACATCATGTCCTCTGTTATTTCTAAAAGCAGAATCTCATTTTTGAATACCTAAAATAATTTCAGGGCTTGGTTTTCTCACAGAGAGGAATATGAAGGTTCATAGAGAGTAACACTGAAGTTCACAGAGAGGAACATGGAAATTCTATGAATAAACACCTGACTACTGGTATAAGAGATAAGATAAACCAGTTCAATCTCTTATTTAATTATATTTTTTCTACAGTTTAATTTTAAATTCACTTTTCAGAAATTCCAGAAACTGACTTTTAGTCATAGTTCTTTTTTTCTGAAGGCCGGGAAATCTGATCTTAAAGTCCTCTTGAGATTTTTCTGGTATCATGCACTCCATTCTGGCTCGTAATGGAAAAATATGAAAAAAAAACTATAAATAAATAAATAAATAAATAAATAAATGTTAAATAATAATAAAAAAATTAAAACTTAGCTCTACACTAAAAAAAGATACAAAATTTAGCTGGCATTTCAGAATTTGCATACACACTGCCCAAGCCTGATTAAGGCTGACAGCTTCTTCAAAGGCTCATAAAGATTGTTTAATATTCTTTCAATTGGGTTTTGATTTGTGACTTTTGTTCAGGCACCTGTGGCCTTTGTAGAAATGCAGTCTAAATTCTCCAATTCATGAAGCCTTGAAATATGTTACATAACCCAATGGCAGAGAAGTTGCATCACTAAACATTTCTATGTTCTTCCTTTATCACCCATCTTTGTCATACAGCTAAATTACTCCTTCCCTAATATTCAAGGGCAGGTACTGTGAATTCAAATACCCAACCACTACAGCAGTTTTCAAATGATGCTTAAACAGTTTGTAGTTTCTTACAGTCATCCATCATACCAAGAGAGACATATTGTCATACTCACTTTCAATATCCTTAATGCGTTTAGTTTCCTTCTTGAAAACTGAAGAATGAGCTTATTTGACCACATTATTCTCTGAGTACAAATACAGCTCTTGATTTCATTCTGTCTCAGAAGCAAGATGGAGTTTCTTAAGCCATAAAATCCTCTGTTTTGAATTACTTCGATCTTGAAGAATTTATAATTGTTCCAATCATACTAACAACTGGGCATTATTTTCTGACTAGGAGATTACATTTTTGATATTTCTCAGGTGAGCCTGGGCTAAGAATATGTCTTCTTGATATTCTACTTTGATGCACTGAAATCAGCACAAAATTGTCTTGATACAAAGTTCAATTTATTCTGTCAAAGTTGGGTATTTTTTCCTTGTTATCTGACCAGTATAGGATTAGGTCTCTTTTTGCCCTTGTTTCACCTCTTTCTTTGTGATTTATTTGGATCTCTCATGAAGTATTTGGCACTCCTTCAAAGAGGCAAAAAACCCCTGTAGGATGTTGACAGACTCTCTATTGTCTTAGGTTAGTTACTTAGTAAGTTGCTTTTATCCCAGTCTGATATTTTTTGCCACCAGAAATTATTTTCCTGAACACAAAACATCCTTTTGCTGGAGTTTTGATGATATTCACTGAAGGTATTTCAAAATACTCAATACTGGCTTCTTCACAATGATTTTCAATGTAACCAGATTGCATGTCCTGCTTGTGCCTAGAGCTGGACAACTAGATTATTTTTTCTTTAAAGTATCATAGTTAGTAGTTGTTTCTCTGCCTAAACTTTTGATTGTTCTGTGCTTGCTGTTATTCCACTGGCCAATCACCATGGCTTGTTGCTTTAGAAGGCATAATTTTGTAACTTCAGGTGATTCAGATGCCTAAATATTAAGAAATAAGAGTATATAGTTGTAAAAAAAAAAATTTCTTTCCAAAGAGTCAATAGAGAACAACATTCTGGTCAACCTCTTTTTCAGCCTAGGAAAAATCATGGAGTATATTTGTGAGCACATGAAAGTAACTGGGAACACTCAGAAAGGATTTACGAAAGGTCTGTCTTCTTTGATAAAATGCATGAATTTTTAAATGAATGAAAAATGGATTTCATTAATCTTGACTTTAGCAAGGTTTTAAACACTATTTTCCCACATCAAAATTGAGACTTTGTAGTCAGAATGAGCGTTCAACCAGGAGGGTAAAAATTAGATTAGATTAGATTAGATTAGATTAGACTAGATTAGATTAGAATTGATTAGAAGCTGGGTTATTTATGGAGGGAAGTAACAAGAGTATTGTAAGAGTTTACTGCTAGACCTTTTGTACATACCATCTTCACTGGACACTACAGAAGAGACAACGCGATGGACTCTTCAATCTTGGTGGAGAGCAAGCTGAAATATTTGACAGAAGGAGGAACATTTGAAAGGATCTAGATAAACTATGGGAGGACTGGGTTGATAGTAACTTCCTGGGGTTAAAAAAAACAAATGCAAATTTACGTATTTGGAAGTAATAACTCTTGCAGCAGCAGAGTCTTCCTTGTTCAGCCTAGGGAAGATGGCTGTTGAGTAGATCTAAGAGTTCCCCTTCCATGCACATGGGTAGGATTTTCAGAACACAAAGACAGGCTCTTCACTGTGCTGTGTGATGAGAGCCAATAGACCAGTTGAAAGAACAAGTGTTCCAGCTGTATGTAAAGGAAAACCTTTCCATCCTGAGAAGAGCCCAGCCATGGAGCAGGTTACTCCCATCTGTGGACATTTTTAAGACAAATGCAGACCCATATGATTAGATTTCACAGATGACCCTTCTTTGAACAGTAGGCTGGAATAGATACTCTTGAAGTCCCTTCCAACCTAAATTATCCTATGATCCCATGCAGACCTCACCCTCTGTAAAGGTGCCAAGTTTCTCAGTTCAACTTTTTTCCAAGTATTTCATTATTCTGTTCCTAATACATTTTTGGGGGTATTTGCAGCTTGGTCCTGAATAAATGATGCCAGCTTCCTGAAATTTTCTCATGCAAAATAATCAGCTGTAATCATGCTGCTAAATAAAACCTCAAATTTTGGGCCTTGAATGGACTTTGTGCCAACAGAACGGAAAAAGTGTTTCAGATGACTGGCAAAAATAAACAAAAGAACCAAAAAATCTTGAGTCGTGTGTCTAGACTTGAAGGGTTATTTCGATTTTATAGACTTTCCCAGCTGGCATCTTACTATGCTCCAGACAGGCCCAACTCTTCAAGAATCCTGTCTGCTGGTCCTATGCTTTAGATACTGTGTACTTCTCACCTGTGCTTACCCAAATAAATCAAACTGTAGTTCCTATGAATGACAACTGCAGCTTAGACATCTTTTCATCCATTTAAACACCTGCATCTATTCATTAAATTGAGGTGCCTCTAAGTGAAGTTTAATCACAGAATTTCCAGTGGATCAAAGTCTCATTATGGCACTAGTCATATATTGGAGTTAAATCCCAAATACCTAGAAGCTTTTTGTATACTAAATAGTCTTTATTATGGATTTTTCTAACATGAAATTTTCTATGTTTAAATGAGTGATGAGGAAAGAATGGGATTTTTTGTGCGTCTTCAGATCCTTATACTATTTTTTTTCAAAACTACAGGATTTTTTTCCTGAGGCCATGTTTACACACAGTATGGGGCACATGCAGAGAGCCTGCACCTGTCATCTAAATTGCTTTCAAAGCCCAAGTGAACACTAGGCTATGTGGAAGTAGTAGTTCAATGCATTGACACTATAAATCACCTTGAATCTGCAGCCAGTATAGTTTTCCTTCCATGATATAAGCAGCAGAAGAGAGATGGGGAAAATAGATGTTTTCTGAGATGTTACTGATCCTCACGTCAACAACAAAATCCCCACAGGATTTAAAAAAACATATATACAGTGAAAGATTTTAATTGAATTTTTATGTGCAAAAGCCAGATATGGAAATGTAAAAAAAAGCTTCTCTATATGAAAAACAACAGAATTTAGAGTTGACACTATGGTCCATGTGCTGTGTAATTCAATAAGGTGGATTAGAAATTATTTAAATATTGCTAAAATAACTAAGAGGATTTCCATGCACATTTGAATCACATGGTTAAAATTATCTGCTAGCATTACCAGATAATATTGACATGCTTAAATGAATCCAGAGGAGAGCCACCAAAAATGAATAAGTAATAAAAAGTACAAGAAGAGTTAAAGAAAATTAGGTTTCATACACACAATCACAGAAGATTGTTTGTTCAACTTTGTGCCCTCTCACAAAACGAGACCCAACCTGGGGAAATCAGTTTAATTTATTACAAATCAAATTAGAGTAGGACAATGAGAAATATAAAACTAAAGGTTAAAATGCTTTTCCCTCACCCCTCCTTTCTAAAATTAATTCCTGAAATCTCTATCTCCTCCTTCCTTGAAGCACCACAGGGGGACAGGGAATGGGGGCAGTTCAACACATTTTGTCTCTGCTGATCCTTCCTCCTCAGAGGGAGGACTCCTCACACTGTTCCCCTGTTTCAGCATGGGATCCCCCCACATGAGACAATCCTTCTCAAAATTCTCCAACATGAGTCCTTCCCACAGGCTGCAGTTCTCCACAAACAGTCCCAGTGTGGTCTCTCCCATGGGGTGCAGTCCCTGAGGAACAGGCTGATGCTCTCCTGTGGGTTCAAATCTGCCTGGGTCCACAGGTCCTGTCAGGACTGTATAGGGACATAGCCTCCTTCAGGCACCCACGTTCTCCAGGGTAGGATTTACAGGTGGATTTCTGCTCCACCATGGATCTCTACTGCCTTCACCATGTGTTGCTGGGGAATCTCTGCTTCAGAGCCTGGAGCAGCTCTTTCTCCTTCTCTTCTGCACTGATCTGGATGTCTGCATGTCTCTCACATGTTCTCACTTCTCTGTCAGGGGCCTCAGTTGGTGTTGAAGAGATTTTTCTTCCCCTCATTAACCTTGTTATCTGAGTTACTGATACCAATCTGAGACCCACCAGGGACTGGATCTCAGACACGGGGGCAGCTTCTGGCATCATCTCACAGAACATACCCTGTATCCGTCGCTACCAAAATCCTGCCATGAAAACCCAACAAAGACTCATTAAGGTCATCAGATAAAGAAGTTTTTCAGAGAATAATAATAAAGAAAACAATAAAGACACATAAATATGTGGCAAGCACACAAGGGAGAAGACAAATTTTAACCAAAACTTCTCAAGCATTAACTGCTGAGTGATCAAAAAAGTATGTTTAAAACTTTGTAGAAGGAGAATACAGGCATTGCATTTCATGAGAAGAGGGAAACAAAATAGAGTGAATATTTCAGAGGCGCTGTGCAAAACCATTAGGGAATTCACAGGGACAGATTCCTGTGTGGGGCAAAGGAAAGAATCAGGGAAGGAAAAAGGCAAGGAGGAATAGGAGGAAGGAAAAAAGGTTTATGTTATAAGTACTCGTCTGCCTGAGTCCTCTTCCTGACCAATAAAATTTATTCCATATTTATCCTTAAGGCTTTTTAAAAACAATTTTCTGTGTAATTTCACTCTCTAATGCATGCATGAGTAATGCAAGGTCTAGGTTCTAGGATGCAGAAAAGCAGCCACGGGTGACAGGGCTCCAGTTCTGTATGCCAACGACTCCGGAGATCAGTGCCTAAGTCCCTGCATTTGGGAGTTCTAAGGGTTGGTAGTTGTGGAGAGGTCTCAGTGTGTTTATATTTCTCCCAAATGAATTTAAATTTATGTCCATATATATATATATATATATATATATATATATATATAATTCAATAGGAAATTTCAAGCTGGAATAACCAGTGAAAAGGAGTAAAATACGCACCTGCAAAAGTTAAAAACTTCACAAGGGAGTGCAGGTGCCTTACATCAGGGCAGGGGTATCAGGTGGCCAGGGCACACACACTGGCATTTGTGGAAACCCATGGGTTTGGGGTGCCCAAGGGCTGAGTGTGTGAGTGCTGAGTGGGTGCAGACCAACCAGTGAGTTGAGGTGGGCAAGGGGAGCTGGAATCTGGACGGAGGGGCTGGGTAGTCACTTATTACAGCAGAGCTTTCTCAGTGAGCTGTGAACTTTCCAGTCTGAATATCTGTACAATTAAGATAGCTCAGGGGACGTAAGGGGAAAAACTAAAAAATTCTGGCAAAAGGATCCTGTAGATATACTACAATTAATGTCAACAATGACAGTGCCTTGTTTCTTGTTTGCTCTTGTACCACATACTGACTAGAGTGATTGTTGCAGTGATTTCTGTTTTGCAATAAATCGGAAATTATTTTTCTTGTCAGCATGCTGGCAGAAACAGCTTGATGGTACAGAAACAGCGACAAAAGAAATTGACAGCAGACACTTCAGGTACCTTTGTCAGATATGAAATATGCAGTATCTAGTAAATAAATCTCTTCTTAGTAACAAAATCCACTGAGAGTAAGCCACAAAAATTTATACTTCTTATAGGTGGACAAAGTTTTCTGAAGAATCTGCACCAAGCATTGTCTGCTCATGCCTTGGGCTGGACAAGGCAGCAAATAAGCACAGTGGATATGTGATTCAGGATTATTTATTCCATTTCAAGGAGCTTTCAGGTCAATTTGCAAACAAACCCAGGCACTAGAGTTGTTGTGCAAATACTTCTGATATTTTCAACAATACAAGTCTTGATATGAGGTACATGTATCTCATATGTTTTTCTGGCCTTTGTCTCTCAGGAATAGATATAGATGTGAATACATGTGACCCTGATTAGTATGGCAGTGCTAGCAGTAGCCTATCAATGTATCGACGTAATTGTTTTTTTTTTTTTTCAGAAAGCTCTATCTATCTGATATACTTGTGTGTGAGATAAGGACATTTCGTAATTGCTGAGCAATTTTAAATCTCAAAAATATGAACAGATTCCTTGAGGCTTTTTTTTAATCAACACCCAGTGGGTACAGAGCAAAGGTAATTTAAAAGAAAAGCATATATTAACATAAGTGAGATTTCTGTACTTTCTTTTGTGAAAGCTAGCAAGAGATTAACACAAGTAACACAGTTTCTGTGTATTTGTTTGGGGCACTGTGTTCCAATGCCAGTAATTGACAATCTGGACCCCATTGACTTTAAAAGTTCTTAGTACTGTTTTATTCAATATATTTATGCCTAGTGGTACAGCACTTATCTGGGATCTAACTGTGATCTGTAATTATTTATAATATTCCCTTTAAGGTAGCAATCTAAATTAAAATTACTAGCCAGAAGGGTTTTTAAAAGAGCAACTCTAACCTCCTTAGAAAATCACATGCATATTGATATAACTAGTTCATCATACATTTTCTAGCACCCTAAGGCATAGCAGACTCCTTTTTTCTATTTGTTCCATTTTCATATAGTATCTCATTGAGCATTTTCTCTATTCTTTCAGGAATTTTTCAGGAATATAACTCTTTCCACAGTTCTAAATTATAAGCTTCTATATCAATTTTATTTCCTTGTTTATTGATTTCTTTATGTAAAAGCAATGAAATAAGAATTTTGTGAAGTGACAGAGCACTGGAAAATTTTATATTATGTTGCACACAATATTGACTCATTTATTCTGTTATTAACATGAAGTTTTTCTTTTTATCACTTCAAGGAAAGAGTATGATGAAAATCTGTTTCAAATCTCTAGTCTGGTTTGTCACTCAGCAGGGAAATAAATAAATGTCTCCAATAACTTTATTCAAAGCATTTTCTTTGGTAAACACAATCAAGTACACATAGAGACATGCAAGCAATGAAATACCAGAACATCTGGTGAACTGCAGGTGGGCCAGGAATATGAAGTTGAAACAGGTGCATAGAAGCAGGTTTTCTGATTCTGAAATTGTATTAGATTCTGGTAGCTTTCTATATATGTGAGGCAACGACCTGCATGATTTCCACATAGGTTAGAATCAGCCACGTGTCATGTTCAAGAATGTATTTCACAAGAGGGTAGAGCTGTAAAGGGAGAAACTATTGCATGAAGTTTTTTTATTTTAATACATATTTTTGCTACAATATCTATAGATGTCCTAATCTCCTCATTCCTTTCCTCTGGCTCCTTCCTATAATATCAGTGCTTTTATACATGCAACTCTGGTGTTGAAAATACAGTTTCCTAAGCAAACCTACTGCTACTTAAGATGCCTTCTTCTGTTTCTAAAACTTTTTTTTTTTCCCACTACTAGTCAGTTGCAAGTATTAATGGGGGGTGGGGGGAAGAAAAGGCAACTCGCAGTAAAACAATGTTTCAAAATTTCATTAGTATTTTTAAGATCCCAAAGATGAAACTAATGCTTCCTAATCTCATCGGTGAATTCAGCCATGAAAATACATCTGGATCCTTTCGGATTGCAAAACGTAAGTATTTGTAAAATATTTCAGGAGTAAGGTGCTCAATTTTTTGTTGTGTATTTTAACCTCATTTAGAACTATGAGGAGCAACCTTCTTTCTTAGGTTCTGTAAGTTAGTGAAGGAGGTCTAAAACTTTGATGTCTTAGTTGAACTCAGTATTTGTCATGTGCCTTCTATAACATAGACAATATATCCAGCGAGATAGAGTTTGCTCACCTTCTGTACAAAGACAGCCTCTGCTTTATGTGTTTCTGTCTGTGCTCATCATGCTCTGTACATTACTCCAAGCAGTTTATCCAGCAGAAAACTTACAGAGATATTTCTATGCTACATTTTTCAGAGTTTAAATTCAATTTTAAAAACCCAAATTAAACAAACAAACACAAAAACCCCAAAACCAAACCAAACAAACCTAGAAATGAGGCCTATGATTTCTAAATGGTCAAAACCTCAAACCAAACCATATTAAGCTTGAGATAGTCACTATCAATTTACTTAGGTCACTGTTAATTACTTACCAGCTCAGTGTGGTAGATCAGAACCCTGACTGTCTTTTTGCTTACCCACTTTGCTGGTAGAGACTTTTACTCAATTATGCATTTTTTGCTTATTTTATCAAAGACTAAATCCTTAGACCATCTGCATACAAAAAGTCATTCCACTGATTTTTAATATTTCCACTTCAAATGTATTTAGTTCTAATATTTGGAAAATAATATTTGCACCTCTTCTATAGCTCTCAGGTTTTTTTTATTTTCCCCCAAAATGACTTGCGTTGTCCCAAACAGCCAAAAAGAAGCCTGGAAATATTTTTCATTATGACTTTTTAAGTCATAATATTTTACCTGCCAACAGCCAAATAGTACGAACTCATTTACCTGATGCTAATAGCTCAAGTTGTGTCAAATCTGCTGAGTTTACCAACTGACTCGCCTGTAAGTTGTTGCACATATATTACCTATTAAATAGACTGCACAGTTGAATTGGGAACATCAGAGTGCCTGTCTTCACCCCTCCACTGTTTGTAGACCATAAACCGAACATAATTTGACCTCTTTTCAAATAACTTTGCATGCATCCAATAAGCACACAAGGCTTTCAGACCAGCTTTATTATGTAGCACACTTGAAAAATGATGAACACCAAAAGAGTCATCAGCAAAATCACTGAACAGTGTTCTTATCAACACATTCAGCCCAGAAATCTATTCCAACATTAGTATCTCACTAAGAACAGTGAAAACAAACCAATAATTATTATTTATGTCAGTCATGAGCCAAAATGCATGTAATTTTAAGATCTACATAGCATTTCAATTAAACTAGTTCTTATTTTAAAATGCACAAATTTGAGCCAGAGTTACGGTTGTTAAACATGCTATCGGTTTTCATTCGAGGAGGGAAATCTAATAAGGAAGGGAGAAGGAAATGTTCACCCTTTTTCATAGTGGCATTTTTTTTTCCCACTATGTTACTGTTATTTCCATTCATATACAAGAACCTCTGTGAAGATTTTGAAATCCAGACGTCCCATGGTATTTCCTTACCTTGAGATACACAGTGACTTGCATTATTCTGGTCCCCTATACTGACATAGTTTCCTGAGAAACCAACTCATACCTTGGCCTGTGTAACTACTGCCA
>PYHW01010631.1:1814335-1830999 GCA_013186435.1 Turdus rufiventris | reverse complement strand
TGCAGAGAACCATAGGGAGCAGAAACAAAAGCCTGATTACTTCTTTATTTTATTGCTTTCTAGTAAGCTATGGGAAAAACACTCTCCCTGATCTTTCTTTTCCTTTCACAGACTATATTCATATTCTATACTCTTCCACCAGCTGTAGGAGTCTGTCTATTCACTAAGCAGGGACCCTTAGAAAACCCTCTTTCAATCCATATCACCACAGAGAATACTTTTCAGGGGTTCTAATTCTTACCTAATTTAGATCCAAAATATCTATCCAAAATAAACCAAAGGATTTAAATGGAGCTACTTCTTACTTAAACTTGTGAAACTCACAGGGACCTCAGGAACTTCAAGATCATAAACCATTCTTACCCTAAATGAACACTATTTTTTTCTTTTGTGATGCAGGGAATTGTTTTCTTCCACTAGTAACTGTTGCAGCTGCTGATGGTCCTACTAGAGACTCCTGATTGCAATGCTTTGCCATGAAAGTCACTGATACCTCTACATTTCTCTCAGGGAGACAATAAATGTGAGAAAACTAGTTTTTGCTAAAATTGCAAAAAGTTCTGATCATTCTGCACACGTGATAGGAATAAATTTCATTGTTCTCTCTAAAAAAAAAAGATTGGTGGGTTAAAGAACACAAAAATGTTCAGAGCTGTTAGTTTTAAACTTAAATAGCTTTATTCATGAGTCTGCCTCTAGTCAATCACACAGGTTTTATATGTGGTTGAAATTCAGCTCTACTACTTTTTGGCTGAAAATCCTTCCTTCCTTCCTTCCTTCCTTCCTTCCTTCCTTCCTTCCTGGAATCCTTCCTTCCTGGAATCCTTCCTTCCTCTCTTTATAACATTATCCTTGGCAATAATCTAGTCTGAATGCCAAGGAATATTATATCAAGAGTAATTATAAAGAAATTGTAGACAATTAAAGGGAAATTTGTATGAAAGCCAATGTACAATAGTCTAGGAGACAAAATATTTTTTAAGAGATATGATTGTAAAGAACTATCTTGCAGTATCATAATAAGGTAAATAAACATCTTCCATACACTTAGAAAACTTTTGTAACTTATCATTCCCCGTCATTACCCAATATAGGCCGTGATATGCTACAAATGTGAGAAAATGCCATTCTATATCAGACCACAGTCCCAGACTGATTTTCTAGTACTGATGTTGACTACTGGTGGATATTCAGGATCAGAGTATCATAAACAGGGACATGGTACCTGAAAACACAAGTCAGAATACCAGAATATTGGCTTCAACAGGTGCACTCCTTTTAGTACATTCCATAAGTAATGAAGGATAGCATCCATAGAGGAAAATTGCTCATCTTTAAGCTTAAACCTTGAGGAAGATAAATTATTCTTGGCAGCTCATCAGAATCTTTTTCTGCAGAGGGCTTTCTGTGAAAGAATATAGAACCTTTGCAAAGAGTTAATTGAAATGGATCCATCAAACTCATGGGAATGATAGGGAACACACATGATAGGAGAAATTAAAAGAAACAAAGGTCATAATATGGAATTTATGTTAAATAGCATACATAAAAGACAAATATCTTCCAAATACTTATATTATTTCTTTCATTTAAAGCACCAATTTTCCAAAAAGTGCCTGAAAAATATAGTCCTCCAGAACGCAGGAACTGTTCTTTAAAAATTGCTCTCAATTTTAACATTAAAATAAAAATTCCAGATAAAGTTGTTTTAAAATGAAATTCAAAATTAAGACTTTTTTTCTATTAAAATTTAGATACAAAGATGAAAATGTTCATAAGTTATGCATCAAGTAAATGATATTTATATATTTAGATACAAATCATATTATTTATTAATCAAGTTGAGAAAATATATATGCATAAATAATGATTATAAATATAAATCTGAGAAGATTCAGAAGATTTCCATGAATACTCTGCTAGCAGTAATCACTTCATTCCTCTGCAATTATAAAGAAACTGTGATGTCTTTTCTGGCTCCCAGCTATCACAGCATATTAACACCTTACAGTGCTTAATGATTTAAATTTCAAAACACTTGTATGGGAAGAAAATGCTATGCTTTTATTACAGAGGGAGCAAGAAACAATAGGGCAGAGCATCTTTAAAAAAAGTGGGATGGCTTTTTTCCAGCCACCTGGAAATCTGTGAAGCAGCCCTCCATCCTTTATAATGAGTAATCCACTGGACCACACTTTGTCTCCTTCTCTTTGCTTAATGGTTGCATCTTTCTTAGGCCCCATCTCTCTCTGAGGGGCGGGTGGACCCCAGAACATATCACCATTGCCTGTCTGCTCAAGAGATAACAGGAGCCAGACATCAGGCTGAGCACCACCAGGGATGGGTCTACACTGATAGGCACAAAAGGCAACACTTCTGCTCAATTACAGCAGGGTCTGGCCCACAGTATTAATTTCTCACTTCCAAAAGAATGAAAAGGGCAGTAAATCTTTCAATGAAACTGGAAACAGTGCAGCTCTGTTCTACATGAATGTGTGAAGTAGAAGTTCAAAGGTTATCCCCGAATCACAGCCTTATATAAAATCAGCCTGCCACCATGTTAGCATCATATGGAAACACTTTAAACACTTTATTTAAGCATTTCATTTAGGAAACAATTACTGTAAGTTTTTGTCTAACATAATTAATAGGTCAAGCAGCACTTATTAAGTCTTTAGGCATTAATTAACATTTAAAAATTATCACATATGACACATTAATTAGATATCAATCACTTATTAGAACTACTGACATTTAATAAGCATTTTAAATTATAACATACTCTCCTGCTATACATCTTTCCAAACTACAAGTACCTGTAAATAGTACTTAAGGCATTTAATATGTTAAGACTTATTTTGTCCTTGCAATTATCACATAGAAAAGTCATCTGCTCTGGATATGCTGTAGTGATAAATACATATCTGTATCTTTTCAGTTCACTAATGAAAAACACAAAAGGAATAAAATGCATAACAAGCATATTAAAATAGTTTTAAAAGCACAGTTGAAATTAACTGTATCTTTGTCCTCTTCCTGTGTCAGATTTGAACTTAATTTCTCATCTGATTCTACTGTCCTGTCCTGAGGAAAGAAATACAAATGTCCAAGTGTTAATTGCTGACCTCTGTCACCCCTTAGTTATGCATTCATGTACCTTTGATATTCCCTTGAATAGCTGTCTCCTTTTGCAAAGATCTTGCCATCAGACACTTCACAGATACAATCTCTCTCTTGACCTAATTAAACTTATTATCAGCTAATTTTTATAATACTAACTAGGTATTTGGGATGACATCTAAAAACCCTACAGGGTGCCCAAATTTTACAAGGCTAATGTCCATATTGGCAGCTTGACAAGAATCAGAGAGCTGTTTCTTCAGCACATACTTTTGCATACATTTTCCTGCTAATATATGCACTAACCCATAGGATACTCATATATTTGCAACTTTTCTGAACAAATAGAAATCACTGCTTTTTCCACAGCTGTTTCTTGTCTAACGTACACCTGTGTGATGAATTACAGGGGGATTGTAGAATTTGTAAATGCAGGACATTTCCCAGATTTCTCTGTACATGTGCTTGAAACACATCCTTCCTACTAGAAAAGTAGTATGGCAGTAACCTGGAGCAGAGAGACATGGAAGGCTGTAAATCTGAACCTCGATGAGCTGGCAGCATCCCTATTTACCTGGCTGCCTCTATTTTCCCAGTGAACAGCAGCATCTGCTAGTGCTTCATCCTGCTATCCATGAGAAGCTGCAGCCAGAGCCACAGAAGAATGTGAAAGGCAACTCTATGAGCTACACCTGCAATGTTTGAGAATTGACAGATCTGTAGCACACTTGTGATGGCTTAATTGGGCTAGCACACATAACAACAAGGAGTAAAAGCAAATTCTCCAGATGTTCTGGGAATATACATGTGAATAACCATCTTTCATTACATCTGTTAGCTGGATTAAGGTGCCAAATACAGGATAACATGCTGTATTCTCACCTCCTCCTTGAAGTTTTAACCAAGTCTAAAGGAAATTAAACAGTTTCATGCAAGTAGTAGATAGTTGTTGTGATGAGAGCAAGAATCAGACCAATATGGAAAACAATATGGTTCCCTTTTTTTTAAAGGTGAAAAGGAAAAGACGGTTGACTTGAGGCTAGATTGCAAGGAGATGGAACACTAACTCTCACAACACATTCTTGGGGATCTAAAGTAAACTAGTTTGCTAGGATCTCTGAGTAGTTTACAGAGAATGAAATGCATCACCAATGACTAGTTCAAAGCAGAAACAAAACTCATTTCTTCAGTACAATCTATAGCCTTTAGTAAAATACTTTGACTCTCTATGCAATGCACAAGGAGGATTAGATGGGATTCAGAACAGACGGCATGCTGTGCAAGATTTATATAATAGAGAAGGTCAAGACTTAAATCCTGCACTTACGTCAGACCAGGTTTACAACTCAGAAACCTCTCTTGCACTAATGCAACGCATTCCTCCTTTCAAAATAACAGGTACCTGTTCCTTGTAAAACGTAGAGGTCAGGGGATTGTGTTTCTAGTTTTCAAGTGGGATTTAGACCGAAGGAATTCAAATCCAAGTAACAGTCTGCGAGATGTTGAGGAATCTTAACATTTTTGTCACTCTCTTACTCTGCAGAAACAAATGTGGGATGCACTGGGCTGGAGAGTAAAAGTGGAGTCCCAGTGACTGCTGAAAGATAGGCCACCTACCTCTTGACCCCATCCCCAAGGACTGTTACAGTGCTATATAAATCAAAATGTGAGTAAAGCCATAAAAAGGCCTGGCAGCCAAGACTAATCTTTTACATTTTTCTTCCCCTCTGAAATGTCACTTAGGTTGCTTGCTCTTTCCACTGCCATGCATCTGCTTGACTGAACTCATTGCCTCTTGACATCAGGAGATCCCTATTTTCTCCACTTTTCCAGCCTATGTTTAAGACTGATTTGTTTTCATTGACTTTTAACTGACATTAGCTAATTATTAACTCTGCAGGATAGATTAAATTTTAATTTTAATGTCATTGTAAAACACCATGAGCTGCCTCAGCATGATAAGATGCTATAAAAGTTTAAACTGTTGTTTTAAGTTAGCCACCTGTTCAAAACATTAAAAATCTACACATTTAAATCAATCACACTGCACTGGATGCCCCATCAAGGCTAATGTTGATAAATTACACTCTTAGCTCTAGCAGATACAGAGTCATTTTTCTCCAGAACAGTAATATATTGGACTTTATTTTGTAGAGTTTTAGTTGGGATTGCAGTCATTTTACATAATCCTTAATACACTCCAATGCGTATTGTCCAATCTGCTAAACTGCTCAGCGACTATCCTGGCTAAACAGTACCTTTGAGTTTCTCTCTGGCATGTGAGACATATACTGGAGAAGTACTGTTCTAGAAAGGAGTTCATGGAAGTACTCTGGGCCAAATCAGAGGAACTGGATAAGAGGATAAAACTCCCTATACCCTTCTGTCTCTGGACAAAACAGATGAATCTGCAGGCTGAAGCAAGTGAGGTTTTAGTCTTAGGCGTGGTATACATATAGGGGGAAAAAAAGTCACTTGTTCTGGATTTTCTACCTTTAAAGCAGAGATAATATTTTCCCATGCTGTCTTGTCTTTTCATGGGATAAGTTTACTTGTGTTATTATTATTTCTTATCAAAAGCAAGAGGGTTCTTTCTACAGCTCCGATAAAGGAAGGCAACACATGGAGACTGCATTTAGTAGACCTGGTTCTACACTCATGCATCTGACTTTACTTCCTCTTGTTCTTGTGCTCAGAAAAGTTTTATAAGTAAACCAAGACATGGACTTCATAATTTTACTATAACTGAAACAATCTTTAGCAATCCTGCAGCTTCATCTCATTAATTATCTTCATTTAGAGAAATATAAATTCTTTCTAATGCCACACAAAAAAAAAGCTGCATTGTCTGAGACAGGTGACAGCAGACTCTTCAGTTTCCTGTTGTAATATGCCTCTGCTGATTCCTAATCTACGAATTCAGTGAAAGACTCTACACAGAGGTCAATTTTAACTTTGTTTTTGAGGAGGGCAGAAAGATTAAAGAGGATTTAGCTGAATGCACAAAGTTTAGCACAGGTTTACCACCCATAACCATCTAGAACTGTGTTCCTGTACACAATGTCTGTGCATAAGAACCTGTGCTCTGACAGTGATTAGCAGTATCAGTGTAGCTGATGGATGACAGAGGAAAGGGGTGCTGTACACAGGTCCTGAGATTAAAGGACACAAACTGCCTTGCAGCCGTGCAGATGAAAACAAACTTGCTCTGGAGCGCGCTCCTGGCGCCCACACAGCACAGCTCTGTGCCCTGCATGTCTGGAGGAACTGTGCGCTGCTGCTATAAACACGATGTGTAATTACTACTTTTATGAATTTTCAGTTCAAAACATTTTAAGAAATGAAGTCTATAATACATCTGTCTGCCTTTCAGTGCAGCTCTAACATCTGAACAATGCTGCACATGATGAGATGCGTTCTATCAGTTTTGCAAGTGAACGTGACAAAGAAGAGATCAAGTAGTAGGGAAAATCAAATTCAAGTGTCCATGCCCTGTCTCTAAGACTCGTATTCATCCAAAAAAAACTTTCCTAGTTCTGACCAAAAATCAATTAAATTAAGTTGTTAGATGATTTAACCAAAGTCTAGATTGCAGGCATATGGTGGGGAATGGAAATTCTTAATACCTAAACACACTTCCTTCCTATTAGAGACAAGTCCTCTGAAGTTTTGAAAAACTTTAGAGTATCTTTCTTTACTTTTTTTTTACTATAATTTTTGCTTGTCTCTTTCTGTTTGGAATTCCTTCCGTAACTTAGTAATGGAAAGCTAAATACTGTTTGGCCTTTTTTTCACAGATGCATGTGGAGTATTCTGTCCTAACATTTCTCTACAAAGCAATTTTGTGTAAGCTACAAGAGCTACCACAAAAAAGGGGATAATGGAGACGTGACATACTGTCATCTGTCATTTCTGACAAATGTAAATGCAAGAATAAAATCCTTGGTAGAAAACAAGAACATATGAGTCAGGGTTGAGTGAAAGGGCATCAAAGGCTCTAGTTCCTGATGCTTTTTCTTCACTTCTGCTGTTTTTCTCTGATTTATCTGCATAGTTAGTTTCTGCTAGAGGAAAATATATTCAACAGCTGAAGAGAGGTGAGGCAGATGTACTCCAGTATCCCCAGGTCTGACCAGCAGTGAGGCTGCAGATGTGTTCTCAGCAGGTACACACACCAAGCACACACATAGAGCGTGTATATCCATAGATACACAGACAGGCACACAGATCAGACACACACACATCAGCCGCTAAAACACTGACCCTACCAATGGCCTCATCCTTCTTCCTCTCTGGCAGAACGAGATGGCGTTCACTGGTGACAGTATGAACACACATAGATACAGTGTGGGTATTTTCAGCAGCTGGGCTCAGACACTCTCTTGAGTAAATGTTCATGGACCACATGAAGTCTCACCAGCTGCTGACATCTGGACATTCAAGCCCCTGAGGCTGCATTCCTACTCCTTTTGCTGATATAGACCACTGCAGAATCAAACAAATGATGAGGACTTCCCTGGTTCCTACAGTGACACTCCCTGTGCTCTAATTCATAGACATTGAAGGCTGACTTCAGAGACCAATCCATCCACTTCTTTCCAGCTATTTTGTCTTGACCATTGCTAGAGATCCTACATTTCCTTGTACACCTGCACTTGTTCCACTTGTTGTATCACAGACATATTTGTGTCTCCTAGTCTGACTCTGAACACACATCACCACACACCCCTGTCCCCCTTCCCCACTCCCACAAACACAGACTGAGTAGAGAACCCTCACACACAAAAGAATTAAAAAGGAATTAAATAAGAAGACGTGATTAACCAGAGTGCAAGACATAGCCAGGCAAAAAAACTTACCTTTTTATTCCCTTTGCTCTCTATTCACATTTTTTCCTCCCAAAGTCACTTAAATCCCCCACTTTTTTCCTCCTCATTCATTTCCTTCTCTAAATATCCCAGAATAAATCCTGTGTTATGCTGAGTTACTTTTCACCCACAGGGAAACCTCTATGTTTCACTTTCCTAGGTAGCAATGACATTAGTTTAAATGATTATCCTGAACTGCTCTGGCGTGATTTAGTGTCAGAAATAGTTTGGTCAGAAGGACCAGGGAAAAGATTTTCCTTCGGTACTCAGCACTGGTTCTCTTTTGGGCCCTTCGCTTCACAAGATACATTCAGGTGATAGAGCAAATCCAGAGAAAAGCAACGAAACTAATGAAGGAAGTTATATGAAGAGTGGGTGAGAGAGCTGGGGTTGTTTAGTCTGGAGAAAAGGAGACTCACAGGTTTTCTACCACCGCCGGAAAGGAGGCTGTAACAAGGTAGAGATCAATCTCTTCTCCCAAGTAACCAGTGACTGAAGGAGAAGCCACACCCTCAAGCTACACCAAGGGAAGTTCATGTTGGTCTTTAGGAGGTATTTATTCATGAAAAGAGATTTTAAGCATTGGAATGGACTGCCCAGGGAAGTGATTAGGTCACCATGCCTGGAGGTTCAAGAAATGATTGTATGCAGCACTTTGTTCCATGCTCTAGTTGACAAGATGATGGCCAAAGGCTGACCTCACTGATTTTGGATGTCTTTTCCAATCTTAATTATTCCATAATTTCGTGATTCCTCAATGATTCCTCATGATGGTTTCCACATCTGTGAAATGGGGCTGAAGATGTTCTCCTGGGACAGCCCTGGTAGGAGCCTGTGTGGAGTGTTTGTTCTCAGGACCCCTTAGTTTGTGTTCCAACTTGTCATTGCCTCCCATTGCTTTTCTGATTTCTGCAGATGGGCTTTTGATGAGCCAATGGCCCCTTGTAAGACACCTTTGAATAGTTCAGCAGGGGATTATTTGGGGTGCTCCTCCTGCTGTTGGGATTCTGAGCTCCGTTGTGCATAGGCAGTTGGTTTCTGTCACGTAACCTAACAGGTTTAAACCCCTACTTAAACTTGATGATTTCTGGATACCCTATAATCCCAGCTTTCAAAATTTCATTTGATTTAAACAAGTAGCTTCAGTCTCACTATTTAATGAGGAATAGGTGGTTTACTCTCATTTTTTGAAAAAGAGGCATTAATCTCTTCCCTAGCTATGAGGAGACCTTTAAAGTGGTGACCAGAATTAAATTAAATTTTAGAAGTACACATTCAGAATGTGTATAGTTTTTTATCTTTTCAGTATCCAAGGATTATGCTGTCTGAGTACTCTTAAATATAATTTACTTGTCTGAGGTAATTTATGCCCAAGGATTTCTGCAGAGGTGATAAGAAATGGCTTCTTTCAGCTTCCAGCAGTGATTCAAATGTGGGCGGCTCATTCCATGCTCACCAAATGTACACCCTGAGCTCAGGCAGGTGGTGGATGCATATCTCTGATACCTGTGTGCAGCAAATATTCCTTCTTTGAACCTGTAGGACCCAGCAGAAATTCAGACTAAGGAAGTATCAGCATTTGTAAAATAATTGACTCTATTTGCCAAACCTTTGGGCAAAAAGTTACTCTCTATGTATGCACACATTTCTCATCTATCTTTCAGAAAATGTTTTGTCTAGTCCACAGACAGCAGAATTTCACAGTCCTGTTGGCATCTGGGCTTTTTTGTTAGGTATGTTTGCATTGTTCCTTAATGATTACATTTTATGGTAATTACTTTTTCCTTTGACAGACACAGCCTTATTCCTCTATGTGGTATACCCATTATCTTTAGAAAAGCACTCAGACTTTCAGAAAGGAAAAAGCAGAGAAGAAATATATTGAGAAATTTATAAAAAATAATAACTTAGCAATATCCATCTAAATAAGAGTTTAGGATTAGTAAAATCTTACATGTTTTCTACTGACATCTGCAGAACAAGCTGTGCAGAAATGAACATCTGAAAATAATTATATGCTAGACAGTATGGAAGTTTGGAAGAACTTTTAGAAAACTATACACAGAGAGTGCAAAAAAGGTCTAATATGTCTGTATTACTTGATGAAATCCCTCCCTTATCTGGTCAACTTGCTCTCTGTTGCTCTTGTGGCAGGGCAGAAAAAAAAAAAAGAACTTACATTATCAAAGGGCACTAGAAAGTTTCAAATACTTAAAATATAGGGAATTAAAAGTTTATAAAGTACACTAAAAGTATAGGGAATGAAAAAACTCTTCTATAGTAAAATGTGTGTCTGTCAAGGATAATAGTTTTGGAAGTTTTTTGATAGATCAGAAATTTCCAAATAACATTATAAATGTATAAAATTGAACTAGAAAAAAAATGTTTGTTTCAAAGGTCATCTCTCCTTAAAGGGACTATGAATGTAGTCAAAGAACCAAAGGTCTTGCAAAGGTGCCCAAAGGTATTCTTTAGCATCTGAAAGTGCAGTAGAAAGTTCTGCTTAGGCCACTTTAAAATATTTTCTCATTTAAGCCTTGGGTGAAACCCATCTGAGTGGATCTAGTACACAGGTTATTACCATGCTGTATGCTCTGTCTTGATATGTACTAAATCCTTTTTTCTCTACGGTTAAAGAAATAAAATTGTAAATGAGATACTTGAAATAAACTTTTCCACTCTATTCAGCACTGATAAGGGCCTCAGCCAGAGTACCCTTTCCAATTTCAGGGAAGATAGTTTAAGGATAAAGGAAAACAGAAGAGAGCCCAACTGACAGCCACAAGAATGCTATGGTCTCCATGAAAAAATTATATAAAAGGAAAGTTTTTAAAAGGAAAAAAAGAAATGAATAGTAATACATAAAAGTAGCTTCTCAGGCATTTTTCCCCCATAGTCTCCATTGTGCTTCATGGTCACTGGAACAGATAAATTGGCTTAATTTTTAGAGAAGAAATTTTAAATTAGAATTTAGCACTTTTTTAATGGTAAGGTTTTTGTGCACAAAAATGGCCTTCCAAGGAACATAATGGGATCTCTTTTTTGAGGATTTAACAGTATAGTACCAAAATAAAAGCTCTTAATAGATATTCAAGGCAGTTTTTATTCTTGACAAATTCTTCTTATTAATTTTTTTAAGGAAATAATCAGATGGGTGTTTGAGGTCCTTATAATCCTCAGTTCTGTAGTTTGGTAAATGATTACTCAGCTCTAGCCATTTTGAATGTAGGTTCCCCATTTAAACTGGATATATCTACTAGGATGTCAGTGTGTTAATGAAGAAAACAGTGAGATCCTGACCTGACTCAGGTCAGGAGAGTATCCCAGCTGTGTATCAAGCTCTAGAAAAGGAAGAATCCCTAGAAGCAGAAGATAGACCTACAGCCTACCTCTGTCTGCTGATTTTAAGGGATCCCAGACATTTTAGCTTAGACTAATTTCTGAAGGTAATATGAACCTTACATTTTCTAAGTTTAGGCATTTTCCTAGATTATTATCTTTGATAAAACATCCCTTGTGAAGTTGGATAAATATACTGATTTCCCAAAATAACTGAGGAATGGTCATAGGTTACTTTTTTAGGATGCTGACAGGCAGACTCAGACGAATTATTTTCACAGAAAACCAGTGATGTGAGACTTCTTAATTTGAGGATGATTTTATAAAATGATGACATATTAATTCGGGATAGAAAACCCTTAACTTTTTTTTTTTTAAATAATATATGCATGTTCTTATCACGATGCTGGCTTGACCATAGATGTCAGACAATGTGCAATATGAATGGTCATAGGCTATGGTGTTTTATGTTTTAGCATTTTGAAAATGCTATTTTTAGAGCTATCTCCATTCAGATTTTTTACTTTTGCTTCTAAATTCTATTTTTATTAATGAAATCTAACAAGGTGCAATCATTTAATTAATATGTGTCTGGTAATATGCACACATCACATAGAGATAGTCAGACATGAATTTTAGGTGACTCTACCTCACTTCTTTTCCAAAAGCAGCTTTCAAACAATACCAGTAATTGAGGTTCTGTTACTATATTTTCTTTGTAAATATAGCCAACATTTTGAATGTACGGATGCTTCATTTGAGAATCACTGATCATGCCTACAGTTATCTAGATGTCTCATAAACTGTGACTAAGCTTTAAAAACACAAGTAACTGGCTTCCAGGAATTCCTGTCAAAAAGACAGAAAGAAAACTATTTCTTCTTCTGAATAATAGACATAATTGTTGAGTCAGTTTTTCTAATGCTCTGGTACATTGTCTCAGATGATAATACCTGGAAACAGAATAGTAATTCTCTGGAATGTACATGAAGACACCTCAGAGCCAGAGGACAACTATGAAAACGAAACCATAATTGTATTTTTATTCCTAGTGTAGATTATGGAAGAAATAGCAAATAAATGTTCAGTGTATCCAAGAATTTGTGCAGGTTGGCTTTGCTACAAAAGAGTATCAATTTTGCCTTTAGAACAAATAAACAAAAAAACCCAAAAGCTGACTTATGCAGGCAGCTGTGCAGTTCCCTTGACTGCCAATACAACATATGACTAGGATGAAAAATTATTTTACTGGTTCAGTTAATTCAGTCATGTAATTCAATATGTTCTCAACTGTTGCTGCCATTAGGTGTATTCATACAGATAATGGGCATTCCAGACAAGCGCTGTACATTGCTGTAAATAGAATCTATCCTATATACCTATTGCACCTGCTGAAGTCTTAACACTCCAGTAATAGATGTAAAATGGTAGTTAACTATATTTATATGCTTTCCCATGCAAAATATCATGAACAACTGCACTTCTGATGAAGAAATTTTGTTAATAGGTAATATCCTAGATCTTGAACTGCAGGAGAACACCTAAAACATTTTATGATGGGTGAAATATATCTTAGATTAGTTTTGTATTAAACATATGGAAAATACATGAAATTCGGCAGCCTCAGGATTAAAAGAATGTATAACTAAAAGGGTCCTTTACTTAGTATTGCATTCTTTGGTGTACATAACTATTTCTGATGTTACCTCTGAGGAAGGCTGCCACAAACTGGAAAGAATAAATGTAAACCAAAGGAAGGATGGAGGCATTCCAGACTATTTTGGTGTTCTGAAACATCGCATTTTCCTGGCTGCCATTCTTTTTTTCCTCTTTTTTTGTCTTTTTAAGTTCAGGCAGCTCAGTTACAGCTTCACACTTGTTGGTTTAGAAGAACAGGGGGTTTAAGCTATGAGGGTGCTCTAGACATGGTTGCCCTTGAGATACTGACTACAGCATCATGGAATACCATCTAATCTTATGTTCCAACAGCATAAATCCAGTTTAGAATACTCTACATGTAGAATACATGAACAGGAGGACAAGTGTAACATCTCTCACCTGAGATTCCTGGTGTTCTTGGCAATAATGCAGCAGAGTGTCTTCAGGGTGAGTTGGCAAAGAGAATATGAGTAAACATATTTTGATTACCCTTTCCTTCATGACCAGTTAGTGTCAAATAATGGAGCATACCAAACTAACACCGGCAAAGATACTTTCACTCTAAGCCCACAGACATAAGTGAAAAGGTGATACCTGTCAAGGATTTTAAGTCCAACAACATTCTTACATAAATAATTCTTATGTAAAAAGAGGCAAACATAAATCCTAAGTCTTGGTGATATTTTGTAGATTTTAGTTCTGTATGTCTCCCTGGACCTCTATTGCCAAAATAAAAGCACACAGATGAAAAATGACTAGATAAATGCAAATGACTAGTTATTAGCATTCCTGAGAATGCTAATTCCTGTCCAAGAGCATTCACAGAAAAAAAAATAATATGTTTTTCAGCACTTAACATTTTTCTTTAGGATTTTTTTACTTCTTTTCTCTTCTTAACACCAACATACTGTACCAATTATTTTAAAAGTTGTTTCCCAGAATGTTCATTGCTATTTACTAACAAAGGTTACAATTTTGATTTGCCCCCTCCTTATTTTCTTCAGAGGAAGCAATTTCAAATAACAGTTTAATGAGTATCCTGCTATCTGAGACCTTTGCCTAACCCAGGAACTGTGCAAAACCAATTAGAAGTGTACATTTGCAAATTGGGAGCACACAAGCATGACCAACTCCTCCTTCCCCTTCCTCCCCCTCCCCCAAAACAGGATTTCATTGTAACTAAACTCAATTTGAAAATATTTTTTTCCTTTGAGAGCCCATGTCCTAACTGAAATGATAAACAGATGAGTCACTCGTTAAAGAATATATAATGTAAATGTCAAAAACATAATAATGGAATGACTGTGGAATTGTTTGCTGTTATTTTTTTGTTGTTGTTTGTTTGTTTGTTTTGGGTTTTTCCCCCCCCTCATAATTTGCTACAGGATTTATTGATTTATTTATTCACACGAAGCCCTTTGTGGAGCATCTGAAAAGATATAATGGTCAGATTAAAGCAAGCCAGAATTTTTAATTTCTCTGAACACAGGCCAAGCACATAGAGTTTTTAGCCTTCCACACCTGGAAATTCCACTTGAAATGCCCAAATCTGTTTAGCATCCAGGTAGTTCTACTAGGATTAGGTGCCACTACAAAGACCATTTGTCCCCTGCCTGTGTCTGTGACAACTCTGGACTTGCAGCTCACCCCCACACAACTGCTTGCTCACCCTCTACACTGGGATGAAGGAAAAAGTCAGTGGAGTAGAAGTTAGAAAAATGGGTTGAGGTAAAAACATTTTAATAGGTGAAGCAATAGCCATGCACACAGACAAAGCAAAACAAAGAATTCATTCCCATGGGCAAGCAGACAGGCATTCAGCCATTCCCAGGAAAAAGGACCTCCATGGCATGTAACAGTGATCTGGAAAGACAAAGGTCATACTCCCAACATCTGCCCCTCCTCCTTCATCTGCCAGTTGTATTTACTAACCATGATGCCATGTGGTATGGGATAACCCTTCGGTGCTTTGAGGTCAACTGTCCTGTCTGTGTCCCCCCACATCTCCTGGTGTCTCACCATCTCCTTTGCTGGTGGGGAAATATGAGAAACAAGAAATTGACATTGTGTAAGAACTGTTCAGCAGTAGCTAAAACATCCCTGCTTTATCAATACTGTTTTCATTACAAATCCAGATCACAGAAACTACTGGGAATAAAATAACTCTATCCTGTACAAAACTAGCACAAGATGTCAAGAATAAATATCTAAAATGGCAGCAGATGCCTATGGGCAGTCAATTGAGTAAAACCCATACCCGTCTAAAAAGATAGGCTGTAATATAACAGGATACTCTAGTGTGAGAAAAAAGAAAAAAGAGAAATTTCAATCAGCTTTTACAATAAAAATATGCTTTGTAAGAGTCATGTCAGACAAAAGGACAGGCTTCTCCTCCCTAGTATCTTTTCTTTGGTGCAGTATACTGTATAATCTTTTATGCTATAATATCTAGATTTTGGAATAGATAGCATGCAGTGGTTTGTACTACTGATACTTTACACTGCTTTTTAAAGAGAGAGAAAAACAAGGGTTAAGCCAAGGCAAAGAACTTTGTAAAATCCAAATGCTGCCACTGTTTAGTGAGGACATTCCTCCAGAATAAGTTCCGAGATTTGCATATGAATGGTCCTACTCTGACTGTTTCAGATTTTGATCTAAGCCAAAGAATGTATCACCAGGCTGGCCTCAAAAGTCTCAGGAGGCACAGATAAGAGTTATTTTATACTAATACTACTCATATTACTTCTTGTAGTAAACAATCCATGCAGGAGGGAAATAAAATAGCAACCAAATAGACACCTCAGAAGGGGTAATTATAAATCTCTGTTTGAACTATATTTGCAAGCACACACTTTTTGCAGTGTGTGAACTTCAGGGGTAACAGAGGACACTGAAGCTAAATTTGCACTTGGAAGTGCAAGTATTGAAACAGATTGTTCTCTGTTTTGTAAGGAAAAAAATGAGTCTTGGCACTTCCTCAGTTCTTCACAACATGAAGCTAAAGGTCAATATTAGTAATAGTGAGGCAGCTAATACTGCTAAGTGCCAGTAAGTGGCCATAATGCACTTCAGTACACATAAAATAAACTCATGCGTTCCATACAGGTATAATCAGCAGGTCCATTAAGTGGCATATTAAATATAAGCCATAAAACAAACAGAAGAACATCAACTCTTTAATGATATCAAACAACAATGAAATCTTTAGGTCAAAATCATTGTCCATGTAATAAGACAAAGCGCCCTTTTTAATCAAAGTTCTTTTCCTTGTCATCCGTGTTCCAGAACAGAGTCCTTCACCCTTAAAGGCTTCTCCTTCTGCAAGAGATGCAATTTGTTCTCCAATCTTTCTTTTTTTTTTTCTTTTTTAAGAGTTGTTTCCAAGAATTTCTCCTGAAATGAGACTATTTTCTTTTGAAGAAGTATTAAGAGCTTGGCTGAGCTAAACACTTCTCCTACCTTTCAGAATGCATCTTAGCATCTCAGGTTCAATATCAAGAAAATGTTCAATCTTAGATCTGATAATGGGATGGATTTTTTTTTTTCACCAATATCTGGGGTTTTTTTGGTTTTTTTTGGGTTTTTTTTGGTTTTTTTTTTTTTTTTTTTTTTTTTTTTTTGTTTTTTTTTTTTTTTTTTTTTTTTTTTTTTTTTTTTTTTTTTTTTTTTTTTTTTTTT
>PYHW01010631.1:1793217-1810806 GCA_013186435.1 Turdus rufiventris | reverse complement strand
CTCCTCTCCTCTCCTCTCCTCTCCTCTCCTCCTGAAGACAATTAGAGATTGTAAGACACTTAGGAAACACTGAGGAAATAACTTCTGAGTTACTGGTAGTAAAATCAACAGCCTACATCTTCTCTAGAATTTTTCAAAATAAATTTAATGATATATAAATAAAAGAAATCAAAGAAAACAGATCGTGATATGGATGATGTCATCAGGATTATTTCATATTTCATATTCACTCATCGTTTTATGGAAAGGTGTTTTTAAAGTGGGCTACAGTAATTGCTTTTCAGTTTGTCTTTTTGCACTTGATTTACCTGGAGAGAGGGTCACAAGTAGATTTGTGGAGCTGACCAAGCTTTCAAAGGCTATATCTATGCCTTTGAAATTGCCTATGTCTATTAAAGGAGTTTGTGCTCAAATCCCTGGCCTGTTAATGCTCCAGAAGAAACGTTCAAAATGCATTATAAGATAATAAAAATATATATTTTAAAAAACCCTTAGACAAAGTGTAGCCAATTTTTTCCTTACTGCCTGGATCATTATAATGCTGTATAATAGTTTATATTGTCTTTATATATATATATCTCATATTAAAGGATCTTAAATATTGAATATTGATTGAAATCACTGTTCAATCTCATAAAATAAATTAACAGATCAACTTCAAATAATTAAATGTGTCTATAGAGCAGAAAAAAATTCACCTTTTGCAGATTATAAATTATTAAGGTTTAGTAAAGGATATGAGGAATACAAGCACTATGAAGTGCTAGAATAATTTGGATATAAAATTTATCACTGTGATGATCTGACTGTAGTTTTTCTTGTCTAAAAGAAAAACGTGTTTTAAAAATCAGTTTATGGGCTCTTAAGAAGTAGCTAAGATATAATGTCATCAGACCTCCCACGTAAAAAAAGATAACAGATTTTTATATGTGATCTTTCCATGAAGTCTGTATTTCTCATTTACCTAAACCACCACATAGGAATGCTTCAGGCATATTCATCTGAGCTTAATATAGCAATAATGAATGACAATAGAAGAAACTGATCTCTAGTCTAACTGAGATTTTCAATAGTCATATTTAACATTCCATTTTGAATATGTCTATTTTCAGCTCCCAGCCACATTACCTCATTATATGCAAATAAATGATATTTAATACTGCTACTTTCTGGAATTTCATCATGAAAACAATTAGTGAGAAAATTAATGTGAATTTATTTGATAAATTATCTAGAAAGACAATGATTTTCATTTAAGCTGAATTTTGACAAAACATGTATCAAGGTTTCTTGTATGATCAAAGGAATGAAGTAAATATAGTAAAAAGGCTTTTTGTCCCATCCTAAAATCAGTATCAGGGGAAGTGACATTTTCACTAAATAGTCTCCAGATCAGATGCTTAACTTTTAAAAGAGTAAAGATTAGTGAGACAATTAAATACTGACTGGTGGAGAACCTGAAATATTTCAGAAACATCTGCCCTGTTATACATATTTGAATATCATATTTGAACTAATACAAAATAAGCCTTTATTATTGATCAGTGTCTTTGGAGTGCTGACATCAAAACTGAAGATCCTTGTAATGAGCTCATTATCATGCTGTACTTATAAGAACACCACCTGGTTTTTCTCTGTGTATTAGTTATGCATCAAAAGATCAGTTTGCAGGCTTACCCACTGTGTCATATTTGTATTCTATTTTTCCATAATAGAATAGTGATATTTCCAGGACATCCACTGCATTCAAAAAAGGGTTTAATAAGTGACTTAATTTAGGTGTTCCCTAGTCAAAGAGTCAAACCAAAAAAAACCCCAAAAAAACCCCAAAAACCAAAAACCAAAAACAAAAAAACAAAAAAACAAAAAAAACCAAAAAACCAAAAAACCAAACAAACAAAACAAAAAAAAAACCCCAAAAAAAAAAACCCAAAAAAAAAAAAAGAAAGCTGGCTTACAAATTAATCTCTTCCTTCAACAGTGAGAAAAGACTTTTCTAAAACAAAACCACAAACAAAAGTTACTCGGCTCTAAGCCTGAGATATTTGAAACAGGTTGAGTTTCAGACAGTCACGCTGCCAATTGACAGGACAGCTCTGAGCAACTGGCAAGCAGTGCTGTCAACCAGAAACAGCAAAATCTATCATTAAGACCTCTGCTTCAAGGAAGGAGTTTCAGTGGCTAAGGTACCTGTTCAGAAACTTACACTGGACTACCAAATATCATGAACATACAGAAAGAGCTCTGTTCCTTTGTCCAGCAGTCATTTGGCCTCCCTGTGCCGATGATACTCATTAGCTCTTTCTACCATATTTCCTTTTCATTAGAATTTCCAAATGAAAGAGGAAAACAAGCAACTAATTCTTCAGTGATGAATTCTTCTTCTTTCTTTATTCCCATGATATGAACTTCAACATTTAGCTTAATAAAACTTTTGTTTCTAGATTTCATTGACATAATGTTTTAAAAAAAGGAAATCAGAAATTTTAAACACAGATTAATTAAAAATTACACAATTAAAGTGAATGAAGATCAGATATGAACTCTAAACACACAAAAGTCAGTGAGATTATAAAAATATTTTATTGGCTTGGATATCAAGTACCAGTCACACATGTAAACAAACCAATGCACTTTGGTAACGACTGAAGGCATACATGTAAATATCAGAGTAAATTGGTGGAATATTTTTCAAAAATCTCAAAACAACATCTTTGCAATTTAACTGTATTTCAGATACAAATTCCTAATTCAACATGAAAAGGACCTCTAGATGAATAGCTCTATACAAATGGACCTTCATACCTCCCAATGCAATGATTAAATGGTTAAAGGCCTGATATAGCAATGAAAAGTTCATATTCTATCATTTTGGCAATATATATAGATACATCATATAGAAATAATTTCTATCATAATTATATTGTATATAGAGAGAGAGACTTCAATTGCTACTACAAATATATCAAAGCTTTTGTTGGTAAATGTGCATCATTACATTGATGAATTTCTTCCTTACCCATTCCTTTTGCTTCTCTGACATCTTTGCAAGTCTGATATTTACGCAGCCATGTTCTAAAGGGAATGAGCATCATAAAGAGGAAACATTATACATCCTGGAAGAAGTGGGGTCAACACATGACCATGGGTGAAAAGAATAGTCTTAACATTCTGAATGTTCTCTACAAGAGAGAAGTTTGTGAGTACATGTACTGCTTTGCAATGACATTTCCTGGAAGAAGTAGGATTTATACAAATAGCCATGGTTGCCTCTTCATAGAATGGCTTCTGTTTGCTGTGATGTTTAATTTGAATGGTGATCTGTAAAACTCATCTACACAGAAGATAAACCAGTATATACCAAGGTGCCACCAAAAGACAAAATCACTTAAAATGCTGATCCACAAACTGTGGATCATATTAAAAAAATGCCATGGGACAAATTTTCAAGTTTAGTAAATACATACTTAACAGTTTTAAAGGATTTACAAGCCCATGTGCTCAGATCTTGGAAAGTAGATCTAAACAAAATCAAGTTTTCAGTTTGGTGCTTTTAGTTTGGCATTAAGAAACATTAATTCAGATGGTCACTATTCTGACACTTGGCTGCATTGAAAATTCAGTCTAGGAAACATTTAAAAAAATAATATACCAGGATTTTTTGCATACATATTTCACACACATGGGAAAATCTGATTGATGCTCCCTTACAACTAAGGCCTTAAATGTTCTATGAAATCTATGAATGTTCACGTCCTCTACACCCTTATCTACACCCTTTTTCCTTTAAAATTAATTTCCTTCCTTTTTAGTTTCTCTCATAATTTCCTCATTTTTCCTCAAATGCAAAAAATTTTGCATATTTGCTCCCACATTGTTCATTTTTATGTCAAGTACATACATATATTTCTTTTCTTACTCTTTTACTCTCACTGTAACAAGAAAACAAAAGCATTACTATAAAAATGTTTCATTTTCCCACTGCAAAATATTCAGACTCTTTCCATATTGAAATTCTTTCAAAAAGTTTTGTTGAAACTGGCACATTTTATAGATGCTAAAATTTCATCTAAATTGCTTATTTTCATAGAAAGCTGATCAGTAAAATAAAAAAATCTTAAAATTTCAAAACCAAAAGGAAAAAAAAAACCTCCACCAAAATCCACCATGTCTAATACTTCCCAGTAGTTATCAAAGTTTCTTTTTCTTGAATATGCTTTCTGTCTCTGAGCTCATAAATTTTTCATTCTGCCTTTCACTTGCCCCACTGCAGCAGGATGTATAATTCTGCCCCAGCATAAGAGTTTTTCATTCTGTAAACACAACACCATCAACATGCATAGACAAAAAAAATCTCCTTCTCATCAGCAATGTGTGGAAACACTGAATCACTCGACCTTCTTACACAGGCAATAGCAAATGCAATAACATTTTTTCCTTTTTTTTTTTTCTTTCCTTTTTTTAATCCTTCCAGCAGCACTGTCATGTCCATTAATGGAACAGATTGGGCTTCTATGAGCAGATCAGTCTTAGAAAATCAAATCACAAGCACTTCTGGTGCAGAGATAGTTGATAATCTCTACCATTTCTGTGTTAGATCTCTACGTGTTATTGTTTTGGCTTACGCCACTTCATCCTCTCCCAAATTACTCACAGAATGTCTGGAGAGTTTGCACAGAAATGGATGTGACTACTCCACCTCTCTGTCCTGTTGTCTATTTTGGAAGCAAATAGAAATTTCAAAAGTCTGGCATGTCCAACCAAAGTAAGTCAGTTGGCTTTAGCGTTGAAGAGCCATCCCTGGCACTGCTGAGTTGATTATTAACCTTTGAATCAACCTCCTGGGATACTCAGACACTTTTTCTTTGATATTTCAGAGACTTCATTAGATATTTTAGTGCATCTGCTCTGATGCTTGAAATTAATTATTTTCAAGACTGCTCACTGAAACAGCATCACAGCACTCTTACAAAGAGGCAGTGCATAAGAAAATAGGTAACAGGTTAGCTGAACACGTTCATCACAGCAAGAGGAAGCTGAGAAAGGAAAAGTAGCTCAGAGGAAATGTTGATCTACTGGAAGAAACATGCTTTTGAATAAAAAATACTGATTGATATAACCAGATTTTAAGTTTTGTTTATTTTTTCACAGGTATTTGCACTTTCACAGCCAAAATTTGGAATAAATATTTTTGTAGACTACTGTATGCAGTTGAAGTAGTAAAAAATATATGTGCTCTGTTAGGCCTATTTCTGCAATATTGACTTGTTACCATAAAAGACAGAAAAAAAAAATTGAAAAAAAATACTGTGGGTGAGTAGTTGCACATTTTCTCAGCCATTTTTTTCCATAATACAAGTTATATATAAATGTACAGATCATTCTAGATCTAGGCAATAAAATTGGAAAAGTCGTAATAGATATGAACATTATGTTTCATAATAATGGAAAATAATATCTCATCAGTAACCTTTAAAGCAAAAAGCCAGCAGTTTTTCATAAAATAACTTTAAAGATTACTTCTAAGGTGTATATCCCTCATTCTTAAGTTACATTCCAACTAGTACCCATATCAGCCAAAGGAAAAGAGATCTGCATTGCCCCAAGCAAGGAGAATTTGATTCCTGTATTTCACAACACTTTTATCTCATATATTAAACTCACCATTTCTTTTAGTTTATTTTGTTTAAGCATACTCAGGATGCCTAAATCTTTATATATTTATGCATTAACCTTCAAATAAATAAATACCATGATGGAAATGCACTTAGGCCTGCAAGAATGTTATTTCATCTGACTTAAACATTTTAGAAACATTTTATTTTCCTCCTTCTTTCGCTCTTGCTTGGAAATATTTGGTGTTTATTTATTTTGTTTATTATCAGGTACTATAAATAATATTGTACAAATCAGGATGTTAAAAGTTGACATATAAAAATATGAACACATGTATTTTTGAAATCAGGTCCCTGATTCTCCCCCAATCGTTAAAGTTCTTAGGGTCACTAGCACCAAGGAAATACTGTAATTTTAAGATACAAAACTGACATTTGTTGCAACATTTTAAATAATTAAATTATTTCCTTAATATCAAATAGATGAAGCAAACATAATGTCACATTTCTGTTGGAGAAAAAATTTAATTTTCCGTTCAGTTTTTTTATTTCCCATCCATCAGCAATATATTCAGGATTTCAGCTGCACAGACTGCAAGAAACACAATAAGCTCAAACTTCCACTGGACATGTTCAAATAAAAAAGTATATGCAAAGCATATGAAAAGTATAGACCATTTTCACCATATTCTGCATCTATGTTAGCTACCTGAAGACCTTTAATGAAGAGAAAGAGGCACATTTTTTGTCTCAGGATGGAATGAATTGCATTAGAGGAATCTCCTTCTCTGAAGCAATTACAAAAGTAACCTCACTATATCTAGGGTGGATGGCGACACAGTAGATGCCAAGGTAGGTAAAGTAAATCCCACTTGGGAGATAACAGAGACATTTGCATCCAGAGTAAAAATGTGAACTTCTACAAGAAGTTTTTATTATATAATGCTTAACCTTTCTGTGGTTATGATAGTGTGAAGTAGAAATATGGTTATCCAACTTATCAATCATTATTGCTACTGAATCTCTTCAATGGCGTATAAAATGGGTCTGCAACGAGCCTTAAAAAATATATTTCAGGATCTTCCTATATTGTGTACATTTTTCTGTAATTTTAATTTTGTGCAATGAGGAATTAATAGAGGAAAACATAGTTATATCATCAGATATTCTAATGTAAACTAGTTGGGACAGAGACAAACCTCAATGGAGACTACTACAAAAAGTCTAGATGACACTTGCTCTCCTTCTTTCCCTTCTATTGATAGCAACTACATCAAGAAAAATGTGTGGAATTAAAGAAGGAAATATCTGTTACAAAAATGTTCTATAAATTAAGATTATTATTATATATAGCAGTGAAGGAGAACAGATGTGCTTATTTCCATGTTTTAGTTTATGCTTCATTTGAGAACTTACCTGCCTGAATTTCATCTTAGCTGCAATTAGTCTTATATGTCACAAACGCATGAGTCTTAAGGATTATATTTTTAATTCGAAATATCTTATCAGAAACAGATATTTTGTTGTAAAATGCAAACCCTATGGTTGCCTCTCTGTTGACTTTTCATATGGCAAAATTCATTGCGTAACTATATGTGAGGTATATGAAATGCCAATCTCTGCCATATGTAAAGTCTGCCCACTTTCTCTATTATGTTCACATATGGTTAAGATTTATACAAGCCAAAAAAAGCACCCAGTTAGCATCTCATTGGAAATTGCAGTACCTAACATTCAACAACACTAGAATAGCAGGACTCCCAGATCAGAACTGATCTGAATACAACCTCTGCCCCAAAATCAGATAAATTAACTCCAATTTGTTGAAAATTGTTGCCTTCTTCACTTGCTAACAAAGTTTTCTGCATTGTGCTGTTTTCTGCTGAATGTTGTTTCAGACATGAGTTTTCCATAGCCCTACAAATACTATATTTATGCTCCATCAAGTTAATTGTACACTTTCTAGTTTCAACTCCATCAAGTTAATTGTACACTTTCTAGTTTCAATCTATATGACTAATTGAAAAAATTATTTCAGTTTCTATACCTTAGTTTAACGACAAATGTATGTTCCAATATGGGAAAGTAGTTCAAACATATCTTACATTCTGAAAGTAGATTGAGAAATCAGAGGCATGACAGTCCAAGAACAACCTTTATAGAAGATACCAACATTTTTGCTTTTTACAGACAGAAATAAAATATTCATAGGCTGAAAAACAGACAAAAAGAGAAAAAATTTCAAATTACTGTAATGGGCAACTCTTTACTGGTAAGTTTGTGGAAGACATGCAAAAGAATACAGAGTAGGTAATTTAAAGAGGCTTTCCTAGAGTTTATTTTCAGAATGAAGACTATGAGAATCTCAAAACAATGAGTTTAGATTTTTGTTATAATGGAAATATTTATGTTTTGTTATTTGAAAATTTTCTTAGACTCATTCTTGTTAAAATCAGAAGAATTATGACTTATTTGGCCTTGTAACTCTCTTGTTTTTAAGCTTATTTTCTGTAATTTCAGTTGGTGATTCATCTGGATTCACCTGGTTTATGGTGCTACCATTAAAACTTAACATCAGTACATTGCTATAGTGTTTCTATGGTGTTTCATTCATATAAGTATTCTACTAGCCTTAGCTTATTCTGCCCTAAAATGGCTAAAATAGCTAAAGTTTTAATAAGAGTTGATGCTAATTATAACTTTTTTAACCCACATGTGTGTTTTAACTGTTTATATATCAGTCTTCTGAATCAGATCTTTTACTTATGCCTCTAAACAGTACATTTAAGGATGGTTTTGGTCTGCTTACATGAGGCTTTCCTTAATACAGACCAGATGCTGTGCAAGTTCCTATCTTTTGATCAAAAGGCTATGCTGTTGTGACTGACTCTAAGACATCTTTCTGCACTATCAAGACCTCTATTTCAAGCCCTTCACAAGAGCATTTATCAACTCTTGTTTTCTTTTTTTTGTTTCTTCCTTAAGATTTGTTGTTTCTGCTTCACATCTTAGATTTATACTTGAAGTTTTACCATCAGGGTCCATCTTCTTTTCCAGCTTGTACAGTACTCACCTGGTGTCCTTTCATGATTAGAGCTTTCAGGTTCATTAGAGATAATGTCTCTTTTTAGCTGCCAGCAGAATTATTTCTATGTTAAATGTAATTTTTAGACACTGCATAACAAGAGGACTTCTCAGTTACATTTTGTTCTTCTAGCCTGTTATTAATGAGCAATTATTCACTTGCTATAGGATACAAAAGGATAGAACATTCATGCAGCAGATAAAAAATAAAATCTCTTTGAAAGCACATAATACTTAGTGAAGTCTGTCTTTATAGAAGCTGTTATATATATATAGGAACTTCACAAATATTACCTTTGTAAGGTTGCAAAATTATCAAGGTCTTTTTGTCCTTTACCTTTACTAAATTGTGTATGTACTCATCTAGCAAGGCATTGGCAAAACTTGAGCCTGACTTCTGCAGTGGCAAAGAAGAACAGTTTCTTGAGTCTGAAACAGACTAAATCGCAACAAGGTATGACTTTGCCCAGTTGTAGAACAGATATATTTCCTTTTTGCAAATTACACAGAGATAATTGGCTTTGGATGGCCCACTTATAGAAGTTGTGCTTAAAATGCTCTCTGGATTTGTTTCAGTCTCAAAAAATATACCTAGGATGGACAGTGCTGGTTTTTGGTCTAGTCTGATTTTTTCAGATAAAGGCATCAGGCCACTGTATTTCATGTGCTATATGACAAAGCTAAAATTAAGCACATATTTAATTTCATTTCATATTCCTACATAACTCTCAGTTTTTATTGACATGACATTCTTATTCCATGAATGAGCATGCCTACCATTGCTATAATGAATTCCAATTCAATTCAGGGGAATAAAAGAAGTTTGCATATTTCTTTGGACATAAGTTCCCCATTCAGGTGTTATTTTCATAACAGAAGTACCTAGCAATGAATTTTAACCATAAGAAAATAATATCATGTACAAGAAAAGAAATGCTTTCCACACATCACTAATACTGAAATTGAGGAAAAAAAGTTTAAAACAAAACATAAAGAAATTTATCCATATGCAATTTCTAAACATACCTTTAAATCACAGTTAGTGTTTTCTATCTGTCTGTTACCATGCCTGTTTCCCTCTGCTTAAATGCAACAAAGTACATAATACATTCAAAATGGATTTCTTCTTTTCCTTCTATTTTTTAAACTTAAGTAGCCATTTAGTATTTGTAAATGACGAATGAAATTAATTTGATTATGAATTTTTCCCCTAAAATATAGCTAGTTTCTCTACTGCATATATATTTCATAAGTCTTTCTTGAAAATAAGTAATGGTTCTACTTTTTAAAGTGGTATATTGCTGAGCCAATATTCGTATAGTGAAATAAAAATGGGATGTGGATAAAATTAATTAATATTTGGAGCTAATTATAATAACAGCTTATTGGAGATATGGATTGAAATTACATAAGTTTCTTGCTAAGCAACAAACTACCCACAAACTCTAACTCATGAAAATTTCACAGAACACATCTTGGGATTTTCAGATGCTTTCTTGAAATGGAACTTTCTAATCACTGAAATACCTGATGTGTAAGAGTAAATAGAGATCACAGTAATATGCTTGATGCTTTGCAGCTTGTTACAATAATCTACTTCTTTGCTAATAGCATGTAAACTGCTGTCATTCCGAATGGCTAAATCATTCTGACTCATGAACGCATTGAAAATACAGCATAAAAGAACCAGATACTAGAAAATTTAGTTTCCAGTCATTTGCTGTTGGTAGATTCTATACTGTGAAAGAAAAACATTTCAGAGGGATGTAAGCATTGTACTCACGAACAGTGCTGGCGTTGAGTCACAAATGTTGTTTTACCCCTTAGCATTGCATTCATTTGGTATAGGAGCCTCAAAGTCAAACACAATCATTCCACTTCATGGTTATGTGGTTCTTCGTGGTAACAGGATGTGTGTACAGCTGCTAGTTTATAGCACGTTTATATAGCAAGTTTCTTGAGTGGAGGATTCACATAGTGATGCCAACTTTGGAGCCATAGCCACTTAATGATATTATTATTAGTAGTATTGGTATTAGTATTAGTATTAGTATTAGTATTAGTGTTAGTATTATCCATCAGATTTTTCTATTGCTATTATCATTACTAGGCTGATGACTAACATGAGTGAACAAGAAAGCTGGTTTAGTGACATCTTGCATTCTGACCTTATTAGTGCATAAATCAATGATTACAGTCCCAGATGAATCAACTTCTCTGCTTCAGGTTCTTAAACTAAAATTAAACTTTTCTGAAACATGCAAGTTCTTTTTATGTGCAAAGAAATTTTAAAAGGTATTAAAGGATAAAAAGGAAAAAGCATCCTGCTAGTTATCAGTAATTTTGAATATCAGACTAGATCTGGTTACCTGATCATAATCAGAAGACCAACACTGTCATTTTCTTATCCTAGAAACAGAATTAGTATGAACATGTGGGTTAAAAGTGGAGATTATCATATCAGTTTATCAGATCATTCTGTTGTTTAATATGACTTCTTTGGGTTTCCTACCACTTTCCCCCCTTGAAGTCTGCACAGATTTGAAGAAATAGAGTATTTTCTGTCATCTGGCTTATAGACAAACTGAAATAGAATATTTTGTATTATATGTCTTGTAGACAAAGTTGATCTCAAAATTTAGATGAAAAAAATTAGAAATAAACTTCATATGTATGTCTTAGCAACTTTGCACCCTAGTGATTCCCAAGTTAAAAGACAGTACTAAAATAAGTTTGCGGTGGTTTTTTGAAGTTAAATTCTATGATATTAGAAACTTATTAGATTCTTTAGCAGCTTAAAGAGAACAATATATTTTTCCAAAAAGAATAAAGGATATCTATAAAGATCTTTTCTTCAAAAGACACAGATTTTTTTACTATTGTTTCATTAAAAGTCTCTTTGAGATTACATATTTTTCACCATTCAGCTAAATTACCACCATTGGCAAACATATCAAGAAATAAAAATTGGCCAGTAGATAAACTCTGGTTTGTTTGTTTTTTTTTTTTTTTTTTACTTTCATCTGCTTTGTTGAGCAACTAGAAAATTCTACTGCATAAAGCTGAGGTTTTATGCAGCCACAGATGAGACTCCACTTCCTGGGGAAGAACCTATGCCATCTATTGAAACTTCCAGCTGTAATAAATAAAGTAGGAATATACAGACATCCCATGGCACAAGCATCCTTCCCTAGGTATATAATGTGATAACAACAAGGCAAAATTAGCATGCTCCTCCACATTATTATTTTCATTATTAAAAGCAGGTGTTTCTGTGTGAAATAGAAAGAACTTGTTCTTTGTTGTCCTTTCTATGTACTTCAAACAGTCTGAATTGCAATTAGTAGACTGAACCTCAAAACTTTTGGCATAGACTAGGATTTTTTTTTTTCAGTGGACTATTTTATGGTTGTTGAGCAACTGATATTTCAAATGCTGTCTCTCACCAGCTCTGAATGTGGGACTAAATAATAAACATTCACAGAAATTGACTCAATTATATGATTGCCAGATGTAAACAAAGATTTCAGAATAAGGATTACAATACACAGGGTAAGCAAGTTCATTTTCCTCTCAGCATTGTTGAGGGAACAGCATTAAGGTAACATTTCTAAGCTCCTTGGATTTTAAACCATGCTCCTGGGTCTAAAGAAGAAGATTTATAGTTAACAGCGTGAGAGACCCAAAGAGTTTGCGATTCCAGCAACCACTGAGATGTTATGTTGCAGAACAGAGCCCAGAGAGACTTTTCTTCTTCTACTCCTCTTTATTCAGGTCTCTGTTTTTCCCTAAGACAAAGTAAATAAAGTTACATTTCCCTCCGCCCCCTATGAAAGTCACACATGATATAAACGCAAGAGAGAGACACTAAGAGTTGTTTTCTTCTAACAAGGAACTTACTGGTCTAAATTTACTGGAATAAGGTAAACAGTAGTATCCTCAAAATTATATTTTCATTCTCATTCTATACTTCGTGGCAGCACTAATTTCCCAGTCCTTAGCCTCCTTGTGTTTTTTAAAGGAAAAGACCACATAGTATTTCTATGCTGAGACACCATGAAGCCATACACTGAGTAGCAGTAAACAAGCTTCTCAGGGAGAAGGAAATAAAAAGAAATCAGCCTGTGAGTCCTACACTGCTGTGGCTCGACCATTTTCCATGACTAAACTAGCTTAAGTCAGATGACATTTGCACATGAAGAGGAAGTAAAGGCTGCTGAAGAGCCAATTTCCCAGTCTTATGGAAGCCAGAAAGAAATTAGAAGTTAGTAATACCATTGACAACTACGAGAGTTGTTCTGTATCCATTTCCATGCTTGACGCCACTGACCCTGGAAAAGCCAAGTAACACTGAACTCAAGCTTTGGCCTGTGAGCTGTGCTGAAAGGAATAAATTGTATACTGGAAAAATTATATAGGTTACTGCTCATCATCAACCAGGTAGTATAAATGACAGAAAAATCCATCTCATACAGATCTGTGAGTTTTGCATATTAATGGATATTTCTTATGCTAGATTACATTCTTTAGCTTATGTTGAGAGAGGAATGGAAATGTATTTATAAAATCTGTCTTATGATAAAGTGATAGACTTAATTTTGATAAATATTTATAAACTTCTAATGAATGGGCGTGAGGAAATTTAGATTCTTGCAGTGATAAAGATACTTCCTATAGCTAATATATGAATAGGAATAATTACCCTTTCTTCAGCTAAGCACAATGTCCAGGAAAGGCACAGTCAATATGAACTTGCCAAATTGTTTGAAGTCATAAATTCTCATACAAGACTTTTGTTTCAACCTAGACTAAAAAGTAGAATTCTGGGTAAAAGCTATCATTATATGACTGCAGAGGATATATAAGAACATAGAATTGTATCTGACATTATTAATATCTTTAAGATCCTCATATGTTAGGTGTTTGAAGGCAGTATTAGAGAAAAGGATCTATATGTAGCAAAAAAGCAGATATCAGAGCAGTTGATTTAGACCTTGATTAATATGTTCTTCCCCAAGAATAAGACTGAGAAAAAGATTGCTGTATGCAATGCTGGACCACAGTCCCAGTTTTTTTACTACATAAGATAAAGGTAAAAAGCTAATTAATCATATTCTGAAACCTGGCTCAGATAAGCAATATACATAGCATTTGAACATCTTAATCACAATCTGAAAACAAATAATAAATCTAACAGCAAGTAAATGATTATGCTGACAACAGAAAACTTCAGTCAATTGAAGGCAGTTACCCATTTCCATACTTAGCTGATCAACTCATTAAACTGTCAGGAGAGAAACAGTAGTTTGGTTCTGGTATTTCAGTGTGACCACATCAAACTAACACTTACAGATAAAGGAAGAACTACTTTTGAGACACCCACAGAAGTTCCAGACACAAGGAATGCCTTTGTGAGTCATGAATGCCTTGGGAATGTTTCAGTAGGTAGTAAATGATCTATTACAAATTTTGAGATGTGAAAATAACTTCACAACTTAGAGGCACTTTTTTCCATGAAACCTGGAAAGAACATCTGGTAAGAGCAAAAAGAAATTTTAAAGCGAGGAAAATGATGTTGTTTCGTGAAACTTTGATCTTGTGGTTGATATTTTCCTTCTGTGTTTCTAAAGCTTATTCATGTGTTAAGGAATTGATGGGTGCATTTTGAAGTCTCATCAGCCTTCTAAACCTTGGTAGTTTTCAAACAAACTGACATCATGAACACCAAAAGCTAAAATGCTAGTGGAAAATCAGTTGTTGGTAGTTCTTGATAGTGTGTTGATAGTGTGTGGAATATGATCTAGTATTCCCTTCTTCTTCAAATGAAGAAAGCATGCCTTTTTATCAGTTTGTATAAGTATTGTGTTTCTTCAAAACACTGTGATGTTTTGCAGTACATTTACACAGAATGTTACCAGAACTGGAGATAATTATCAAGGGGAAACAGATTAGTGTCCCATACAGATTTGACATAACTCTCATGGAGAAAGAGTGAAGCAGTAAAATTTTTTAAGTGCATATTCGGCTTTAGGTTTTAAAGAGCATGGCCTGTTTTGGGGAAAGGTTAGGTATGAATTGCTTCAATATATTACCATACCAAGGAACAGCAAGTGTTCTAATGAATATGTAGGTGATGGTATTTCAGTGGCTTTGAATATTTTTTTCTCTTCTCACAACCCACTATTGATCAGCTGTAAATTCTAGCAAAATGCGTCTGGACTTCTCAAAGCACAGTCTTTAATTCTAGCCCAGAAGCTTTTGTCACCTTTAGACTCTTTTATAAAAAATGGCTTGCCCCTCACAATACCATTCATCTCACTCCTCTCTAGACCTTACAGTAGCTCACTTCCTTCACTTTAGAAGATTTCTGGGGCACTTTTAATACCAAGTGAGGTCACAAGAGGAACATATTTCCAACTGCAGTTTGTGGGGGGAAAAAAACCAAACCCAGCTTGATACTCTAAGGGCAGAGCAGGATATCCACTGAAAACACTATTGTAACTAGGAAGGATAACACTTCTTATAAACTGGGATTCTCTGGATTGGAAATGGGGGTTTTTACACTTTCATAAAATCATAACATCATAAAATGGTTTGGGTTTGAATGGACCTTAAAGTTTGTCTAGTTCCACTTTCCCTGCCATGGGCAGGGACACCTTACACAAGCCCAGGCTGCTCAAAAATCCATTCAAACTGACCTTGAAGACTCTCAGGGATGAGGTATTCAGAACTTCTCTGTGCAACCTGTTTCAGTGCCTTACCACCCTCACAGTAAAGAGTTACTTCCTCATATCTAAACTAAATCTATTTATTTTAAGTTTAAAGCCATTGTCCCTTGTCCTGTAAGTACTGCCCTTGTAAAAAGTCCCTCTCCTGCTCTCTTATAGGCACCTTCCCTTTCGGTACTGGAAGGCTGCTGTACACTCTGCCTTCTTATGTTGGGGCCCTCAGAGCTGAACAATGAATGCTGGAGGAGCTGAACATACTACTCATTTCTCATCCTTATTGCCTTGTACAGAAACACCACTGAACTCCCTAGAAGTTCATAGCAACCACAGAGGAGCCACAGGAACCACTGCTATATGCAGCTTATATTTCATCAGTGTGCTTTTTGACACTGCTCTTTCCCAACCTCTACAGTCTGATCTGGCCTCCTGTGCAGTTTAAAGGATATACTACCTATATTTCTCCCACAAAACAGGATTTTTCCTTTTGATCTTTAGATTTCTTTAAATCTTCACTTTAGACAGTTACCTTTCTAGCAATTATATTTCTTACAAAAGAGGATAATCTTCATAAACTTTATGCATACCTATCTGAGCAAATATTAACGTAGTTTTTCAAGGGGTTTCCCCTCATTTTTTAAAGTTACCTTTATAGAAGCTTTAGGCAAAATGTTTTACTGGACACATATTGTAAAGATAATATTTTAAGCATAGGAAGTAGTCTGTCTCATTTGCTGAGACACATGAGGTTTTAAAAGTCAGTTACAAAAAATCATACATATTTAATTTTGCCTTCTTAGACCTTTAAACTTACATATTAAATATTAAATATTAAACATCTGATAAAAGTAACACCTTTTTTTACATTATACATATTACATTGAACAAAACCATGCTCAAAAACAAATAAGAAAATAAATTAGAATATTTCTTGATTTTTTTTTCATGCTTTTTTTTGTTAATTTGGGATAAAGCCAGATGCTGTCTTACAGAACAGCTGGAGCTATTCAGTAGATGACAGTTCCATAGCTGCTAGTTATCACTCCTCAATTGATTGTGATAACTGGATTCATAACTACTGCTGGCCCATTTCAGGCCAAATAAACCAGATTTAGGCAAGTAATTTAGGCAAACTTAATTTACTTGTACTGAACTGAACTAAGAATGAACCCAGAAACTCACATCCCATCTAATTCCACTACAGTGAAAAACTGAAACTCACAGGAGTCCTATGCAGATACAGAAGAGAAAGAGAACACTTCTGGAAGGTGATTCTTTCCATCTGAATCACTGCCCATAAATATTTCAATCTCTTATCACTGTTAAGAAAGTCTGAGTTACTAGTTTAGATTAAACAATCATTAGGGCATACAAGTTGATGCCTATAGTCAGAATATATTAAAGTCTTGAAGAATGCTTCACATATGAGAGTGATATGTGAGGTGTTTAGTGGATGAGAAGTAATTCCTTCTTAAACAATTGTAGCTGTAGCAGGCAAGCTCTTTATAACTCATATATTGACTTTGCAATAGACCTCTAAGACAAAGTCGTATTGTCACTGCTTGCAACTCATATTAAATGCTTACTCTTAAAATACAGTTGTACCTTTACATCCCTTTTAGAAAGAATACCCAGATATAACAGTAAGTTTTTGGGAGGAGTTGTGTGAACTAAGATTATTAATTTACTATGCTACCATTGTAAAATGCTGTTCTAGTCCTCTGTGAATTAAATCCATGCCACAAACTAATAAAAGGGAAAAGGTAAGACACATGTTCCTCTCCACTGTTTACTTTCCTTTGATGATTTTGGGAGGAGTGGAAGGGCTAAGCAAAATTTGAAGCAACTGGATCATAACTAATAACATTTTATTTATATTTGTTGCTATAATAATGTTATTGTTATTTAAAGTAGATTAATTATGTCTACATCTTCACTGCAGCATTAGCTGAAGCAATGAGCACCCAAATGAATGGTTCTCTTTTGAATGGGTGAGCAGTAGATACAACAAGCTACTAATTTCGTTTGGTTGGCAGGATGGTTGGTAGGGATTTTTGGTCATTTTCGTGTGAAATTATCCAGTTTAACCAGTTTCATTGTCTTTCAGCTATAATCTTTCAGTGTAAGTAGTAGATGTTGTGAATATTGTAAAGAGAGAAGAGAGA
>PYHW01010631.1:1724688-1793167 GCA_013186435.1 Turdus rufiventris | reverse complement strand
GAGAAGAGAAGAGAAGAGAAGAGAAGAGAAGAGAAGAGAAGAGAAGAGGAAAAAAAGGACATGCTAATATTATTTACCTGACCAATAAATGTAGTGGTAACTGTACAGGATTGCTTTTAAACATTCTTTTTTTTTTTTCTCCATTTGACTGTACATAGATAAGATGGAAAACAGCATTAGAAAATAATGAGCATGACTGTAGAAGTCTCAAAGCAGTCATCTGTGTGCTACATTTAGTAATATTACCTTACCTTTTTATTTCAGATGGATTTAACAACAGAAAAGTATTTCTTATCCTGATGTTACAGATTTTACAGGAAACAGAGCAATTCTCTTTCTGTTTTTTCCCCTTAAAAGTTTAGTACATGAATAACATAGGTTCCTTAGTAGAAGGTCTTATCAGACATTAATCTGTGCCAAAACACGAGACAATGACAATTGTTAACTTTTAGGAAAATTACTTGAACATGAGAGAGAAAGGGTCATGACTCCTCCTGTATACTGACATTGCAACAAGTCTGAAAACATATTACCTGTGTTTGCAAGGGCAACCATAGATTTAAACCTTTCTTTGCCTCCACAGATCAACCATTTCTGTTCTGTCATGTAAGTGTCAACTCATGTAATTAGGTGTAAAGAGGCATGTGGTGCTAATATGTAATACTGGCACAGAATGAGGAATTCCTGCAGAAAAAAAGTGACATTTTCAGGGTAATGCCAACTGTCCGCATAAACCTACCATTGCTTGACTTTTGTACTGGCTTGTGAGTAGGCAAAATGCCATCCAAACAGACGTTGAAGACTTCAGAGAAGCAAAATACCATGTATGCATACTATGTATTTGCAGGGAGCACAGCTCCTATCAAGAATGTCAAGTCGTCCATCTGTCACAAAAATCCAGGCCTAGTGTTATGGGAATGAGCCTCAAATGACCCATCAATAATTTGGATTAGTTTCTAACAAGATTCTTCTTCAACAGAGAGAAAAAAATTAGCCTACTACCCCCTGTCTACAGATTACAGATAATAATTTTAACAAAGTCTTTAGTGTTTCTCATCTGTGCAAAGTTTTACATGATAGAGCATGGTGGCTATGCACCTGCTGCAATGACCTGCCAGCACATTTCATGCTTCAGCTTTCACACAAACTGGTTTCTGAAGTGATTTATGGAATTAGACTGGGAAATATATCTAAAGGAAAATGAAGAAGTCACATATTTTAATTGGGTTAGAAGACACAAATCAGCCAAAATTTTCAAGATGGTTGCTATAGCTCTTATTTCTGAAGGAAGGCTGAAGGGTTTTACCCTGCTGAGGGCAATACTGCGCAGAACGCTTGTTGACCCAAACACTGCTGTTCTGGAACCAAAGACAAGGTATCTCTCACCATGGAGCTCCACCCAAGTTAACTATCCCTGCTGACAATCAGCCAATTAGCTTGGGCATAATGCCCTGTTTAGGGAAAGGTATCATATGTTTTGTATGTTCTTGGATCCTACTGTAAGAGTCATTGGAACTTTCCAGAAAATAGGAAACAAAAGCCAAAACCAAAACCCAAACAAACCCAGAAAACACCAAACAGCAAAACAAAAGCAAACAAAAGACTAAGGGGTGGAAATATGTGGTGAGAATAAATGAACATGCTCTAGAAATGTAGAAAGATTTGTAAGTTAACATTTTGTGCATGGGTTCTCAAACAGATTTAAAAAGTGACAGCTAGAAAATAATTTCCTGAAAACTATGAAGACGTGAATATGACTTCTTTTAGATAAAAAACCTGAGTTTCAGTGGCTGGGCTAAGAGCCAGAACCTGTCTGCAAGGACACATCCTAGAAAAAAATAGTTTGTAATGTCCTCCTCGTCTCCCATTTTATTCCATTTTCCTAATCATGTTTACCACATTTAAACTGGCAAAAAAATGCTCCCTAAACTCTTCTTAGGCATGGAATGGCCCATGAACATACTATTATACTCTCCAGCTTCCAAAATAGGTAGGCTGGAGGCATGTTCTCTGTTGAGAAATGTGTCTGACTTGTGCTAAATTGAAACTTTACTAGGGCCCTGCTAGGACATCTGCCTATTCTGCTTGGCCTAAAGCACGTTAGAGACTTCTCTAACAGTTGAACGGCATAGGAAATAAAGTTTCAGTACTCAGGAGGTCTCTCTGGCAGGGTTAATTTTACTATTTCAAGCAAACTTCATGGTTTCTTTATTCAGAGTATATATTCTATGCTTTAGTGTACTAAAAAAGAAATAAAGTTCTGCTTGAATATCATTCTTTGGACTGACGAAAATCTAAATACATCTGCCCTCAAAACCCTGGCTGATTTTGAGTCCTGTCACACCAAAGTCATATAATTGCATTAATTTCAACACCTGCAGGTCGACAGTCTGGTTGTACAGCTGGTGATGTTGACAGGAATTTGGCTTTCACAACCACAGGACCCACTTTGAGGACAGAGGACTGGAAGAGGAAGAGGAGATGATCCTTTCAAAGTCAAGCCAAGATAATCTTTGCAAAAGGCTGTCCAAAGCAATGAGGAGAGCTTTAAACTAGAAACAACACAATCATGGTAAAGTGCAGTAGTGTTAAATAGTACTGGAAAGCAAAGGTTCAAGATGATGGGTACAAGGGAGATCTCAGAAATTATAGAATATGGCAAAAGGAAATCCACCTCAGGCATATATGGTCTAAAAACAAGAATTAGAAAGTGCAGGTGTGAAGTGAGTGAAGGATGACTAGAAACTTGACATATGAGCTTGCAGCCCAGAAAACCAAATGTATCCTGGGCTGCATTAAAAGCAGTATGACCAGCAAGAAAAAGGTGCAGGTTATTCTGCCCCTTCTACTCTGATCTTGTGAGACCCACCTGGAATGCTGCACCCAGCTCTGGTGCCCCCAACATAAGAAGGATATGAAATTGTTGGAGTGGGTCCAGAGGAGGTGCACAAAATTGTTAAGAGGACTGGAGCACCTCTTATGTGAAGACAGGCTGAAGAAATCATGGAGAAGAGAAAGTTGCATGGAGACCTCCAAAGGGGCCTCAGGGAACCCAGAGAAGAACACTACCTCAGGAACTGCAGTGATAGCACAAGGAACATTTGGTACAGATTTCAAGAGGGGAAATTTAGATTAGATATTTTGGAAAAACTTTTGGTTGTGAGGATGGTGAGACACCAAAACAGATTTCCCAGGGAGATAGTGTATTCCCCTATTCTGGTGGTATTCAAAGCCAGGTTAGAAAAAGCATTGAGCAGCTTGGTCTACGGGGAGGTGTATCTTCCTGTGGCAGGGTGGGTTGAGACTAGACAATCTTTAAGGCCCATTGCAACCCCTTAACATTCTATGATTCTATGAGTTCACAAAGCCATGACATCACTGAGATAATGGAGACAAAAATTCAGATTTAGCAGCATTCATTTTTTCTCCAATGAATACAGAGGCAGCTCAGATAAATATGCCTAACTTCTAGATTACTATTTAGAGATAAAAGCCATTGTTGCTTTTAGAGACTTTTTACTTTTCTCTGGTATTTGATTTTTAGAGTGTTAAATACCCAGCTTCCCTAAACCCTACTTTTTTTGAGTAATATAAAAGGATTTGCTTAATTTTGAAATAAAACTCATGTAAAACATGAACTGATACTAAAAAATTACAGTCTTTTCACCACAGAGCACATACAAACTCACACGTGTGCAATGAATATAACTATTGATACCAATAACTATGGATAAAAAAGAATTCATTCAAGACTACTGTAGGCTCAGTCCTTATGAGGCAAGAGGTTAATCTGTCTGTTTTGTAACTCAGATGTCAATCATGTTTACCCGGCTGAAAAGAGCAGAGCTGCAGCTGAGATGAATCCAGAGAACCCAACAAGACTATGACCCCAAATATCTTCAACTTGTCTCTGTTTTTTCAGTGCTGTGAGCAATAAATCTATCAAGTGAGAGAATCCTATCATATGTACATAGATTGAAAAATAATAATTGCAGAAGACTGTATAATTGGTAATTATACAACATTTTGTAAAATGTTTGTAATTCCACTTTTAAAATACGATAAGATACCCAAAACTCATGCATAAGAAAAACCTGAGAAAGAGGTTAGCTCTGCACTCTCTGACTTAGATTTAACACACTTGAAAATCAACAGATAAAAGGGAGCAAATTGCTAGGGATCCACAGTGAAGCTTTCAGAGTGAAAAGAAATTGGAGAATGAAAGTGAGACCTTTAATAGTAGTTCTTAACTTGGGCATGGGGATTCAAGAAAGAGAAAGAAAGGCAATTTCTGAGACCCAATTATGTGACTGCAACTTGAACTGCATGTGTAAGTGGAGAGGGAAGCACTCCTGTCTTTAAAGAGCTGGCATAATATTTTCTCTGTTGCTGACTTCACTAAACAAGGGAGCACTGTGGCATTTCAATGTCAAACTGCCTACATGCATTTGAGATGTACAACATGAAGGAAGAAGAGGGTTTCAACAAGATTTCATTTGGATTTATTTGGAGTTAGAATTTTCATAGGATACTAGGCTATTCCAAAACACTTCACACTTGCACAGTTTCTGTGAGGAATTAGACTTAAAAGCAAACAAAAATAAAGGAGTTCTACACCTACTGAAAATACAGTATTTTGGTATTATTTTCTGAAAAAGAGAGAAAATGTGGGGAAAATGAAACCCAAAATGTTTCCTTGTCTTGTAAAAAAAAAAAAAAAAAAAAAAAAAAGGGAAAAAACTGTGTAAAAGCGTATTCAGAACAAATAAAATAAGACCTATTTTTTCTTCTGACCTCTATCTCTAAATGTACCTTCCTCTCCATTTTCCTTTTTTCCCTGTGTTTTCTAGGGGGGTGGGTTTTTTGTTTGTTTGTTTGATTGGTTTGTTTTGGTTTTGTGTTTTGTTTTGGTGTTTGTATGTGTATGTGTGTGAATAAATTAGAAAAATTTTATGACAAAAGCAAGGTATTTATTCAGATCACATCAGAAACATGGCTGTTTCCCCTGTAGTAGTTATAATCTTACCTACACATTTATTCCTGGGCAATGCCAAAAATCATGATACTGACATCCATTATATACAGATGGACCTTTCATCCAATGACATACTCCTCTTTTAATGTTCTTGTTGTAGCCATGCATTTTATGATGACAGCCACTCTTTTCAGCATATCAAGCACACTGATAATTCATAACTGACCTGTAATGGTTTCCAAGGAGGTGGTGGTGAATATTCAAAGCTACAGTAAAGCCCAAGTAGTGTTCAAAATTTCAGTGCGGAATTTTAACCAAAATCAAATTATTATAGACACAAGAAAAAAATATACTTGGTCTAGTTTAAAAAAAAAATCTCATTGAATCTGTTGGAATATAATTAAATATTTATATATATCCAGACTAAAAACTTCCTCAAAAAAAAGTCAATCCCATGAAACCCACAAATTACCTGTATCATTAACATTAGCACACCATTTTTTGCTTGCAGTAATAGCAATACAACAAAATTCAGGTAACTGCTCCTAATAACTGTAACGTCTAATAAAATTTTTAACAGAGAAAAAACATTGTTGAGTTCCTGCATCACATGATGTATCTTACTTGATATGTAGAACAATAATAAAAGGAGAAGTTTTAAATGCGTCACCAGAGGCACCAAGCAAAGATGCTAAGGAGGTGAGAGAAAGGGGGATAGAAGAGATATGTCTTCAATTTCATGTTATTAAGCATAAAGGAATTAACAGAATCGGTGATATATTGAATCCTATTACCTGTGGCAATTCTAATGGGTTTTTTTAGCTGGTAGGGATTTCAACAGAAAATTTTGCATAGATTTTATTCACTGTGTGTGGATGTGCATGTCAATACATATGCATATTACACTGAGGAGGTCTAGGAGAACAATATTATACAAAGCAAGAAATTTGTTGGTTATTCATTATTAATATAACACAAGACAAGAATATTTAGGTGCTAGATGTTGGAAGACAGGAAAAAGGGCCGTTAGTCTTGTACATGGCTTGCCACAAGGAAATTTCAATGGGGTTGCGGCAAGAACAAAACTGCACCACTCAGTGACACACAATCAAAACCTTATTTGCTGTGCAGGATGGGTATAGTGACTGAATAGCAACCTTGTAATCTAAGATTTGTATTCTGAGATGTGCACATGCACAGACACATACACACATTTCACACTGACACTGTTCAAGGTTCCAGCTCCTCTGGGTTTGTTCACCATGAATTCCTGATGTCCACTTCTGGCTAGCAGCCAGGGAAATCCTGACTAAGTTTACTGTGCAGGCACAGTATACACATTACTGAGAAGCAATGGCACAGTGTAATGCCAGGCTTGATAACCTTCATCAGTCATTAGCATAAGAGGTAAATATGGCTCAGGAAGATTTTATTGACTTTATATCAAGGTTTGATGGGGATGGACCCCATTACCCCCGAGCTGCTCCTGCCCATTCCTAAATATTAAAGGTAAACAATTCATTATCAACAACTTACTCTAGCTAATCAGTCCTATTGTTAAGATCTGATTATTATGGTTATCAGAGAGATACCTCTTCCCAAATAAAGGTGCAAAAGAGACCATATGACAAAGTCGATAGAAAGGATTTTATTTAATATTAGGGAGGACAGTAGAAGCTCTATATTGTTTTTGCAATGCTCTGGGCTTGTTGCAACCTTGTGGATCATGTCATATATTGTTAATAATTTTGTCCTACTGGTCAATGAGATAGATATGGCATGTTTAGATTTAAAAAAATATCACATATATTGTTCCCCATTAGTCACTCAGATTAATTTAAAAAGAAAATTATAACTTTGTCATCATCTTTAGAACTGAAAGCAGTCAGCTTTTACTTGAAAAGCAGTGTTAAATGAAAAGACTCCTAAAGACACCAGACTCAGTTTTACTGAAAATTTGGTCACATAACTTTTGAGGGAATCTGTGACTATATAAACACAGAGGCATACCCTTATGTGTTCACTAATGAAATACACTACAGGTTTTATAGAAAATCTTATTGGAATCAGGTATGTAAAATCATACAATTTTACGGCCATACAAGTGCTTAAAGATTTTGGCAGAAGGGACATGAATGATCATCTAGTTCCAACATGCACAGATACCTTCCACTAGATCAGGTTGCTCAAAGTCCCATCCATCCTGGTTTTGAACACTTTCAAGTATGGAGAATCCACAGCTTTCTGGAAAACCTCTTCCAATGCCTCACCATCATCTTAGCACTGAATTTCTTCCTAACATCTAACCTATAACTAGTCTCTTTTAATTTAAAGCCGTTCATTCTTGTCCTATCACTTTAGGCCTTGGTAAAAATTGTATTGAATTACTAATAGGAGTCTAAGAAATTGAAAAAGGTATTTGAAGCTAAATGACAAAAAATATTGCTCTGAATAACTGTAGAATGTCTTTCTAAATTTTTTGTCCTTTATCAAAGATTCCTCTCTAAAGCAGTTAGTATTTCAGTTTCCCAATATCCAATAATTGTTGGTTTTCTAAATTTCTATATGAAAAAACTATTTTACATTTTAGTCTTTTTTTTTTTGTCTCTTCACTGCAAATATCTACCCATATTCATTGTCTGAATAAACAGAGACAATATACCACTGTACTCTGCCTTCCCATGGCTACTATTTAATTTGAGGGGATTTTGGGGTCATAAAATGACTGCAGTGCTGCCTTTATTCTCCTCTGTGATACATTTTGGACTACATAGACAAAGTAGCTCAGTTCCAGTACCTTCTCTACTTACTAATTACTTTTGTTCTTTGCAAGTTATGTTACTGTTTCAAACACTGAATGCTTTAAGGTTGAGCCCAATGCATATTATCCTGAGCTACCACAAGATATTCTGACAATATATCATGTAGGTTTCTTGGTAGTTTAAAACTTACTTTCTCTTGTGGACAAATATGCAACACAAGTTCTAGGGCTTAAGCTAGAAGGGATGAAATGCATTGAATTTCTAAATGTTATTTTCCAACTAAAAGTAAAGCAAATGGTGAAAGTCAGGACTGTATTTTGGCCAAAAAAAAAAAAAGAGAGAAAGCAAATACATTAAACATTGACTGAAATAACAGAAGATTCCTGAATGCAATCCATTATGCCCAAAGTCATTCTCTAGGTAAAAAAATGTGCTTCATACTAAAACCATTTATTTTTCATGTCTTATAATAAGCAAGCTCTAAGCAAAGTTCACTGTGTGATAGATTTCCTTCTACAAAGTTTAGCCTTCCTAAGTCCAAACCCGTAGACAGAATTCCTTCAAGAAATTTATCAGCAAAGGCCAATTACAGAGAGGTCGCAACTAGTGATACTTCTCACGCATTTTTACGTAGAATAATTGTCCTCTGAGAAAAGAGCACGTATGGAAAACTCCAAGAAAACATTAATTTGCCCAGAATAATTGAGAGTCATAGAGGAACTCTAAAATTTCTATTGGAATCAAGTTCTTAAATCTGTATGGAAAATGAAAGTTAAAAATTAGTGTGTTACCAAGAAGTGATTGTATAAGATTTTGTAGTAGTGTGCTAACCTATGTAGTATGTGGAAAAATAAGACAAATAACTACTGCTGCAAATGAGCATTAATTCCTAGTTCTTTTCACTGTCTGAGGAGTAATGTTCATTACATGTGCATTTCAGCACATTTTATGCCCATCTGTGAAGGGCTGTTTGTTACCAAAGCCGTTAACTCATGTTTGCCAGTTTCGATAAATAATTAAAGCTCAAGAGCTACTAACTAAACTCAAGGTCATATGACCAGGTGTAGCTGTTTGCTAAGTGAACATCTGCCTCTGAGCTGCCTATTTCTCCCTGTCAGAATGACTAACTCAGGCACAGTTGTAGGTACTTCTAAACTTAGAGTAAGTGTAAGATTCATTCCTTGGCACCCAAAGAGTTATGTTATGAATAAACAGAATAAACAGCACTATGAGGGAAGAAACAGTGTAAACAACTTAATCTTGGAGTCAGGAGGTTGACAGAAGTCTCTGAAGACAGGAATTTAGTGTCCTGGTTTTGTGCTGTGATCGTTTCATGCACCACACTACTTATACTTTACTGTCAAGAAAAAAAAAAGTAAAAATACATATGCACACATATGCATATGTATGATAGTGTGAAACACAGACACAGACATACACACAATATATACACAATTTTATTATTTTTTAGTAAATTACTGTTGTTACAGCAGTTAATCAAAAACTGGGATCTGGACAAACATATCCTGATGCTATCTAAATTTAAGCCTTTCACTGCAGGTGTAAAGAGAAGGAGAGAAGGTAGAGCAAACTGGAAAGATACTAGGCAGATGCTGCTTCAACATATTATCTTCTGATGGACCCTCCTTCAGTTTTTAGTGGGAAGACAGAAGGAGAAAGTAAGAATATTGAGGAAGAAAGCCAGTTTAAAAAAATTACATATATTGACTCATACAATAGACAAAGACTAACAGTTCCTTTACTGGGGTTGTCCTAGTAACAGGTGCAAAAGTAGTAATCATTGTCAGATTATTTTCAATAGAAGGCTAATTCATTATATCATTGTTATCTCTGTTGAAATCTCCTTTTTCATGACTTAACTGGCCTGACTATTCATAAAAATGTCTTAAACTTAGAACGCCTTCTACGCATTTATCAAAGTTAGAGCAGCTGAATCCCTCCTGCAGCTGGGAGTCCCAGCTTTGGCACAATAAACAGATTCTTCAATAATTTAGTTCTTCTTGGCTATCTTATGAGAGATAGCTAGGGTGAACAATTTCTTTTATATTCATTTTTATTGAAAAAGTGAGGAACTGGTTGGAGAAGTAGCTCAGCTGCTAGATGTTGCAGTGATACTTTCCCTATTTTTTTTAACCCTGGCTTCTATTGTTTTAGTTCTGTCTACACAAAAGAAACATCAGACAATTCTCTCATTTAGACTCTGTGAAGCCAATTTCACATATCAACTGCAACCAGATTTGTGATTGATGGCAGGCATTAATATCCTCTAACATGGAATTATATACACAGATACATGCAGGTATTTTATTTAGGTTCATTAATCTAAGTGGTTCAAGGACAGTGCTTCTTTATCAGGTTTTCATAAAACAATTAATTGATGTAAATTTGCCTTCTGTTCTGCACCATGTGGATTTGAAGGTTCATAAGATTCAATACTGAAACTCAATAATGAAAGCTAATTTCGCAATTTCATCATCTATAACTCAAGGTTGTGTATTCATCAACCCAACTCCACAGTTTTCCTGGGCTATTTTGAATAACTAATGTGGAATAAATCTTAACTTTACAAGAAGATTATACTCAGAAGGGATTGGAAAGCTAGAAATCTGAGTTTTAAATGTTTGTGACCTATCTGCTTTGTATTCACTTTTCTACATTCGGTACATAGTGTCTTAGTGTCTGATATTTTGTCAGGCATTTTATGCACAGTACGTGTTTATGAAGGTCCACAGATGCTGCATATCTCACTTTCCTTCTTCAAGCCTATTCAAACTTTTGAGTAGCCTTGGTGTCATGATAAATTCCTTTTTACCTTCACAGACCATTTCTTCACCTTAATGTGCTTCACCAATGTGACTTCCTAAAAGAGGTGTCAAAGAGGGAAGATGTATCCCAAACACAAAACTCATGTTTTTACTACAATACAGTGATTCAGAGCCTTGAAAAACATACAGAAAATAATTAAAAATGTATTTGCTCTAAGCACAAAGGAAAACACAGAGTCTCACATGAAACTTACCCTAGTGTTGATGGCATACAGTTCCACAGTTAGTAGTAAAGCTGATAGGGAAAAGAGTTCCAACATCCGGTACTGCATACACATTCCACTCTCTTATGCTGGGATAAAGTGTGGTACTTTAACAATGATTTAGACAAGTTACCACTGAATATTACAAAAAAAAAAAAAAAAAAAAAAATTAGATACTTGGCAAAAGACTTCCATGGTGATTCCCCAAATTTTTTTGTAGTACACTTGCACATAGATTTTTCTTGTGCAATTTTGTGAAAGAATTAGGTCCACTCTTAATTACATATGCTATGTATTTCTTCTTAACAGTTTCTGACCTTGTCTTATACATCTCCAAGACAGTGATGATGTTATAAACACTTCTTTTAAAAATTTCATAAATGAAGACAACAACACACACAAAGTACACTGACATTTGTTTTATTTTAGAAATGAGAAGGAACTGATTAAGGAATCAGTGTAGGCAATAAAAGACATCCATTAATTGCTTCCATTCTGTTTATCCTTTTCTGATCTGGACTTTCTGTTTATGGTTCTGCTTTATTAATGACTTATTTGCAGCATGTAATGGTGATCAAATTTTGAAATCTTCACAAAACACAACTTTTTCTCTTGGCCATTCTGAGGTATGACATTTATTTTAAGCAACTTATTGATAATGAGGGAAAGGGAAGCTGCATGTGCAAGAGTTATATGTATCTGTCATCCATACAAAAGCCACATATAAGACAGTTTTTTTAACTATTTTTTTTAATTAATTGATTTTTTAATTTAATTATGTTGCACATGATCAGCTACTCTAGCAGCCACTGTTTGGAGGACACTAACTCACCAGTCATCACTGAACTTCACACATTTGTGATGTGGCCCAGAATTTCAAGGTGACTGTGATCTGGTACTCTTGTAATTTGATCAAAGGCTTGTATAAGTGAAGCCAATGGCTTCTGTCATGGAGGTCTTGTTCTGTCATGGATTCACTTTGAAGAAGGACCAACCCTGAAGTTAAATGAAATGAAAAATGTGTGCAGTAATTCTTCTGAGTGCTCTTGTTATCTTCTCTCCATGTGATGTATGTTGGAGGATGATTGACCAGTGACTGACAAGTTGGACTAGCCCATGAGTAGGAGGCCACTAGCATCTATCCAGAGCCCAAGGTCTGAGACAACAACTGGCATCCCAAGGACCAGGCACGGATGTCAGACTTAGAGCCCTTGAACTGAGGTGTTTTTGTCAATCAAGAAAATGGGAGTATGTACATATTTCACTGATTAGTTTCAAACCCGGTAAGACACAGAAGAGGAAGAACCCTGGACTCTCTGTGTTCATGTGTATGTGCACGTTGTTGGTGTTCATGTGGGTGCTGGAAAAGCTGTCTGTGTGTTGACACATGGCCAGCCACATCTGCTGTGTTTATCTTTGGGGCACTCATGTGTCCTCAGGTACTGTCTGGATCTGGATATGACAGTATCAGCCAGCAAACTGAAAGGAGATGTCTCAGGGGTTCAAGGGTCTAATCCAACCTGCCTTTAGCAAAGTCAGCACTATTTCATTCATATGAAGATTATCTGCAAAATAGGTCACTTACACACGGAAGGGCAAGAGCTTCTTTCCAAAGGTAAGTGACCTTCTGCTCCCTCAAGTCCTGGAGAACACATCAAGAAAAAAATCAACTGATCTAAGTTCCTTCTGTGAAGACAAAGATTTCCTTTAGGAACTTAAAGGAATCCCCTACAGCAAGCTCTTCCCAACTATCTTGATGTGTCCTCAAAAAGAGTAAATATTTCATGGCATTTGATAGTTATAGAGAAGGGTATAAAAATACTGTTTAAATATCTATTAACACACATAGTATTTTCTCCAATATTTTATCTCAATAGTTTGACCATTAGTTCACATAGGAGAAAATTATGCAAATCACAAAGTGGCAAAATCCTTCTTATAGGATTTATTAAGCCTTATATCAGTATTTGATTTTAAATGAATGTTAAGATTCACCAATAGAGAGAAAACAAAATTGTTCCTATTCTCCTGTCATTCTCCTGTTTGCTGTCATTATTCACCATCCAAAAACTTCTAGTTCCTGTAGATTGTGAAGTCACATTGCATTTTCAAGGGTGCTAAATGTGAACATGTACTTATACATGCACCAGCTAATATAAACCAAAAATACCTTATCTGTTTTTACATTTGACTTTAACAATATGATCAGGTTAATGATACATTTAAAGTTAATGAACCAGTTATTTTTAGACTAAGCAATAAGTACACACACTCATTTTACTGTGCAAATAACTGCTCACTGCCAGTGGCCTTTGTATTTCTGTTTGCACCTCTGAATTAGCTTTGAGCAATTATTAGTACAATCTCATGGAACGTTTCTATTATTGCTTTCTAAAACTGACTGGTGCTCTAAGGAAGTGTTACATTTTGCTGAAAAGGAATTTTATTAATGCAGTATATATGTATCCTTAATGTGATACTGCAGAAAAATCATCAACCTCGTAGTGTGCTATCAAAATTTCTGTAATAACCACAAGTATGAGTTATTTTTTGCCTAAGAGAATATTCCTTAATCTGGATAAACACAGAAAGACTTGGCATTATGACAGTGACAATAGCAGTGTGAGATTAACAGCTAAATATTTGGATTGGTGAAGATGGGAGAAGCCAAAAGCATGAGTTTACAAACTGTACCACAAATTCATGTTCCAGAGACATTTTATGGCTTAGTATTTTACAAAGAACTTTCCAAACAGAAAAAAATGGGAGGTTTTTGTTGTGTTATACAGATAGCAAATTATGTTTTCTTTCTGAGTCAACTGTGCCATTCATGTAACAGAAATCCCTTGGTATTGCCAAAGGAGTTCTCCAGCCAAAATTATCTTAAGCAGAGATTAAAAAAATACTGTGACTAGCCAACTTCTCATGTCATGTAAACATGGTGCAGAGGTTACATAGGTGTTTGTTCTGTGAGCAGAAGACATCATCAGATATTAATCCTGTAGAATTGTACCTGTGTTCATGGTGGCTGTATTCTATCTAGTTATTGCTGCAACCTATGTATTAATATATTCAGGTTTCATACAGCAGGAAAAAAAAAAAAAAAAAAAAAAGTGTCAAATGCCAAACAGAAATGGATTCCAAGGTAGATAATGCAGTTTTGAGCAAATGCAGCACTGCTCTTCTATAGACGATAAGCCACTGTCTAAATCAGGACTTTTCATTGATTATTTTCTTAAATATATGTGTCAGCGGAGAGATATTTATGGTGAATATGCAAGGAAAAATTTTGGGTAGTGGAAAATCACACATAGGACTTGTTTTAAAGCTAACAATTGACAGGTATTCTGGATCAAATTTGTGTCTAGGCTACAGTGCACAGCTCACTTGTAACTGACCATCATCATTCTTTTTTTTAGAGACTGCCTCCTTTCAGTCATTGATTCCAAAAACACTTTAATCATAAAAATCGGGTTACTTTAAAACGTGCAAATACTAAACCTTCTATAGTCCAGATAATTTTGACTGATGCAAATTACAGAGAACTTGTAACAGTGTTTTTGTAAGGGGATTTATTGGGGAGAATAATGTCAGGCAGAAGGAAAAGCAACAGCAGGGCTAAACTGGCAATGGTAACCTTTTCTGTTAATACAGCTGAATCACAAAAAGGCTGTTTATCCACAGGACAGAGGAACCAATGGCAAGTATGCAACACCAAAAGCGGACAACTGACACTAGTTTTGACAGGTTAGGACATAAACATCAGTAGCAATGCAATCCAGAGATCAGCAGTGATATAAAGGTGAATAATGAGACACAGGCAGAGACAGATTCATGAAGAGTTCCAGTGCTTTCGCCAGAATCCATATTCCCTTGCTATAAGCAGATATTGCATTATCGGATACAGCCAGCTCAGCAAGATGTCAAGGGTGGAGAAAGTCATTGCTGTGTTCTAGTGTGGGAGTGACAGCCGTAAGTTTAACAGTACCAGATGGGCAAACCTGTGGCATCTGAACAGTTCAAGTGTGGATCTGTTGCAGAAACTGTGATGTGAATGGCTGCGGGCAAGCTCTCCTGGTGGAAAGCCTTCTGGATCTGCACCAGAAGTGAGGAAATGAGCCAGCACGGGCTGTTTAAGCCAACATCAGCAGGTCTCTCAGGACTCAGCTGTCTGCTCATCCCACTCTCAGTCCACAATAAAGTGTTGCATAAATAACTGTCTAAGGAACACAGATATCTTCTGTATGTGGACTGCTCTTGGCTCTTCTGCCACAGAAGTACATGGTTTTGGGCTATAGGAATATTTTTCAGTGTTGAGATCCTTGTAGCCATGCCTGTACTACACAGCATACGCTGCTACCCGTTTAAAAAAATATATAATTACATCTCTCTTTATGCTCTAATATTGGTGTCCAGTTGAAAGCAGAAATCAGCAATGTAGCTGGTTTTGTAGTGACACTGGTATAAATCTTATTTTACCAAATAAAGGTACCAATAGACACATAAATCACTTTTACAGAAAATTCAGGTCAGAGAATTTCTTAAGAACTTCCACTTTTCCTTGTTCCCTAGCTGTGGTCTCAGCCCAAAAGTGAAGATGACCTCAGCAGTTAGCAGCCACAGAACTTCACACTGCAGCAATGCCTCCTCCTCAGTGCTGTTGAGTGAAAATGCTCTACTTTATTGGAAGTAATGAGTCAAAACAGACACCCAGATTCTCTCTCCCCCACACCTTTTTCATGGAAAATATGCTTCATTTATTTTTAAAATTTTGGTGCTAAATTTTATTTTTCATGGAAAAAAAAACCCCAACAAAAATCTACTAGTTTTAGTTAAAAATACACAAAACCCAAAAAGCACTTGTGAGTCAATTTGAGAAGACACACACTTTTTGCCCTTTTTATTAATGGAAGTATTCATCAATTTAAACTCAATTTTAGAGTTTAGTAAGAAAATACCATGAAAAATTGCAGAGAATCCTTGTAACTCAGAGCATTTAGACTACTCAACAAGACAGACAGCTGTGTTCATTGCATTAACTTTTGATCCAAGGTGTTATTTGAGTGTTCTTAAAAAAGTGCCTTCCTTGTTTCACCTGGTAGGGCTGGAGCTCATTGTAGCTTAAATGATTGAAGTGTAGTGATGCAAAATGCTTTCTTTGTGTCCTCCTAATGGTTTACTACTACCTTTGTGCAGGTGATGTTGAAAGCAACTGGATTATAACACCAAAACTTGTTTTTGATTTCTCCTCTGGAAACTGGATAGAAAATGCTATAGAGAAAGCTGCTGCACACAGCAGCTAGGTATTATAGTTTGCACTAAATTTATCTTTTTTTTTTTTTTTTTTTTTTTTATTACTGATAGTATTAGGTTTGGCTTTTAAACTCTTTGCTGCTGTTTACTGGTATCTGAATGGTTATAAGAAAAATACCTGAAACACAATAAAATTTTAAGGTACCTGGCTGGAGCTTGATTTTTGGTTGTTGTTGGAGGTGGTTTTAGAATTATTTGTATTTGTAGTAGCCAAGAACCCAGCAAATTCTCAGAATAAACTGCATTGACCTCACTACATCAAACTACCCATGGCTTAAGCAAAGTATACAGTCCTTCACTGGCAGCCATAGCTGCCAGAAAATGATGATACACTGCCAGTATAATTTGCAGATGTTAGTAATCATGAATTCAGTGTTGGGCATAAAGGAATGAGGAGAGAGGAATCCCAGAGACTGGCCAGCAGCATTGCATGTGGCCAGAATTTTTCACTGAGTTCACATGTGTGCCGCGGTACTGTTTGTGCACCTTCTGTCCAGATATATTTGAACACACTAGGGAGCATCTTCCTAATCAGCTGTTACCTGATGCCCATCTGCTATCCCAAATAACATGTGTCCTCTGTAACATTTACCAATATTTGCTCGTGGCTCATTACTTTTTCAGGATATGCTGTTTTGTAAAATAATAGATACCCATTAAAGCTGATATTCCTATGCCCTCACCTTAGGCTTCTGAAAGTCTGGTACTTAGTCTAGACTGCAATACTGGTTCCCACTACAGTCAAACAGAAGCTAGGCATCTCTAAAGGGAGTTTTACCTTCTTCTGAGGCATCTAAAATACTCTGGTGAACTCTGAAGGCAATATTCTGTTTCCTCTGAGTATAGAGAGAACCAAGTATCACTAGTTTAGGAAGTTAACCTACAAGAAAGATTAAGATTAATATTAATCCAACTAAATATAGTTGTCTATAACCTCAGGCTCTTTTTACAGTCTTTCAGGAGAAATACATGCAATGCATCTCATATTACAGCTAAATGTCTAAAACAAGTCTGCTAAATCACATATTAGAGCCATTCCTTCTTCTGTATTGTTTATGGTCAGTACATGAAGTCACTACCACAGATATCATCAAGATGTCTCCAACCTTTACTGGAGGATTAGAAATGACAATTATACATAAAGACCATTTATCATTTAGACTGTTTTTCTGTGAATGTAATTGCTTTTCCCTATGCTGGACAGATATTATAGGAGAAAAATTTTTAACATGTAAATACTCACTCCCTAAAAAACTTGTTATTTAAGTTAAGAATGGAATTTCAGATCTCACTCAGTCTAAAATTTACTGAAAATTCCCATTTATTTAAATCAGGTTAGGAAAGTAATTTACATTAATAGAGAACATCGTGTGGTTTGGTTGGTTGGTGGAGATATTTTTCTTTCTGAAAAGAAGAAATGCATACTCTAATCAGGGTTCTTCATATCTGGAATATATGAATATCAAGGTTTTAGTCTCCTGGTACTCTTGGTGTAATGTTTCTTCCTTGTATTTCCATAACAGTGGCCATAACGTAGAGTTTGTGAATGAAAGCAGGAGCAGGAATCAGATCAGGAGGGAAATAGAAGTTACCAGTTGGGAAGGGTGCTTTTTTTAGGGGTTTTTTGTGGGTTTTTCTGAGAAATGGAATCTAAATTTAAAGAAGCAAACTGATACTTTGTGACTCAGTAAAGCTGACTAATTTCTATAAGTGGTCAGCACTCAGAAATTGGCACCAGAATTCAATGTTTCATAAGCAATTATATCAAAACAAAAGCAACAATTGTTCTTGTGGAAAAAAGCTTTTTTTTCTCGAGTAAGTCAAGTGTGAATTTCTTAGGCGGTCCCTTCATATGTATCCTACAAAGCATTCCAACTATTAGACGCCATCAACTAAATCATACAAGTATGTAACTCAACTTGCTGCATCTTTTGCTTTTAGCCCTCAAAATCCTCAGAGAAAAAGCCAAGGTGTAGTAGCAGAGTCATAATAAATCAGTGAAAGATTCTCAGCTGCTGTAATGGACATTGGATTAGATCTGGTGTTAGCTTATGTATGAAAAATTATAAAGCTTTCAGAGACTGGCATGTTTCTTTTTAAATTCATTGGGATAACACATTTGTTACTAAAATAAAATAAAATAAAATAAAAACAACTCTCTCCCTCTGCAATGTCTTTGTCTCTAAGTTTACCTCTCCTCAAAAGTCAGAATTTCATAGATGAAGGGAAACTTTCTGTAGCCCAAGCATTAAGGGGGATAAAAGCAAATATGTCCGTCAGTCTGGCTGTTAAGAGCAGCTGCACCAGAGACAGTTGACCACCAAATGGTATCCTAGCAACCTACAGTAGCATCGTTATACATACTGCTATCAAGCCAAATTTATCCTTTTCAATATCTTAGCTTCAAGAGATCAGGGATGAATACAGAACAAAGGATGAAAATGGTGCCTATGAGAAAGACAACACAGGGTTTTAATTTAAGCAGAGGTTATGCGGAATGCCTCTATAAAAGGAATAAAGAACATCACACTTTTGTGAGAAGGAAAGATACCTTCCTGTGGTAAGGCACTCTGACAATTATGAACCAATTTGCTTTCAGAATACTAATCCTGTGTATATTTTAGCTTGGAATAAAACTTGCAATATTTGTCTCTAATTCTATTTAAATGTTTCCATTTAAAAGGGGAATGCTGTGAGGAAATAATTGTTAATTATTCAGACTTTCTAAATCTAAAAAAAATATCTAGGCAATTCTACCTATAAATTTTGGCTTTTAAAAAATAGCTGTTATTGTTTCTAATATTAAATCTGATAATTTCAATTCTGCTAATAAACTTTCAAAATTGAGAAGTTCCCTCTTTATATACTATAAATTGCTTCTATTCTCCTGTTATATTTAGAGTCATTGATCCTGCACAGTCTGGATAATTTACCAATGTGCATAATGTCATGACTGTAAATAGCTTTGTCAAACAGAGGAAAACTGAACCTATGTGCAGATTAATTACAGGAGATTCCCCTTTTTTCAGTTTTCAGCAAATATTGGAAAAACCTGCTAAGCTTTTATACCTTACCCACCATAAGGGCTGGACTCACATCCAGAGTAAATTAGCATGGTTGCACCAGTCCTAGTTGAAATGAGGACCTCTGACCTCCACTAGGGGTTTGGCTGAATGTAACAAAGCTACTGATAATGCAGATAGAACACGACCTCAAGCAGAAGCAGAAGCGCCTCCCTTCAGTAGCACATGCACTGCCAAGTAAGCAGTATGTTGCAAATATCAAGACACTGTGCAAAGCTACTGATCACTGATCATTTTTAATTTATAGTTCAAACGTTATCCTTGCAGAGGACACACACCAGGGAATGTATTTACAAAGCTATGTTTCATGATATAATAAGTGGTTTTGTATGCACCAGAAAATCTGTGTGAAAAAGATTTCCACATGACACCCTGCAGTAGAGGGCTCTTTGGAGACTTAGCTGAGGCAAAAAACAATCCACACAAGAAACCCAAACCACTAAATTATTCACTTTTTAAAATGGCATAATTGAAGCAAGTTTTTAATCCAAAATTCAGTCTCTCCCTTAATTTGTATTTCTAATTCCTTTCAATGATCTGGTTTGGAACAAGCTATTTATCTTCCTATTCTTTTTTATTTATGCAGATGACACCAATCCCCCAACTTCTTCAAAGATTCTGTCTATCTCTAGTTATCACTGGTAGTTCTTTTTCATCACATCAGTTGATATCTTCTTTAGCTTCCAAGGAAAGAGTCTGCCCTAGGCGTATTTTAATCTAGGAGAATAATTTACCCTCCTCTGTGCAGTTCCAAATTCACCTTCTACTCTGCCCCCAAATACCTGTGCATTTATTTAGCCAATCACAAGATTAAAAAAAATTTATAACCACCCAAAACAACTGACACATTGGTTTCTTGCAATCTGGTTGTCTCTATGCAAACTGTATGTTTCTGATTAGTGTTTCCTGAGCAATATCAAAGGAACACTGGACAAGAAGAAGCCTGAGAGCTGACAGAAAATCTGCCCTCTGTTAGTCTGCAGCCACATTGGCTGAGATCTATAACATATGTGCTGAATATTTGCCTGTGAAACAAAAATGTCTTCAGCAACTTAGGCTGTATCAGCTGGACAACAGTGCAGACCTATTTAAAAATGCCTTAGATATAGTCAATAAGACAAGTTATAGTCTGCTGCATACACATGAATACATATGAAGAGATATTAATAGTTTGTGTAGTGTGAATTTCCAAATATTGTGCAGATTTTTCAGAGCATGTAATTTCTGCTTTAATTATTTTGTTGGTCTGATCTCTGTTAAGAGATGAGCTAAGGATGTAGTAATCCTGTTCACAAGAAACAGAATACCATCATTGGCAGAAAGATAAAACAGCCCTTAATTTTACATTCTTCTTGACAAAACGTTAGAGGAAACAGACAAGTCTTTGGAACCATGGGGCGATACAAATGCAGAACAATTAAACAGAATTCTTAGAAAGGAATCAGAGTAGGCCTTTGAGTTTTTATGTGATACTAAATTAATATTTCAAGGATATTAACAACTTGGCAGCTAAGTGAGCAGAAAAAACACTTCAGAGAAATCATATCCAATATATGTTGGAGCAATGCACTTTGATTGATTAGTGTAGGAATTTATGAAGGTGCTATATGAATTCTTGGGGGGTGGATCTGTAATAACAAAAGCTGGATTTAGTGATTTGGGTGGTCATTTCCATATCTAAAATTCTGTGTTCACCTAGATTCTAATTAAATTCTGGGTAAAGTAGTTTCCCACAAGTTAAATTCCTGTAAGAATTTGGTGCCATCTCTTAGGCATTTTAACCTTGAGAATTTTTAAGGTGAAAGACAGGCACATCTCCCTCAAGACCGCCTTTTATCTATATCCTGCATCAGAAAAAAGTCTGCACTTCATAAATCACACACAGTAAAGAAAATTTCCTATCTCTTGTTGGTAGAGTGTGAGAAAAAAGAAGCAAAAAAAGGAGTTAAAAAGGCAAAACAAGACCCATACAATTTTAGCTGCAATTCTAGTTTTCTTGGCAAAGGAAGTTCCACCCATTGACAGGCAGGCCTTCTGCCATCTGTGTTAAGTGGGTGCATTGCAAGCACCTGGAGCTACAATGAATACTTTCCTTTTTAATTCTTTCTTGTAAAACAGATGGGGGAAAAGCACAGCTAGCAGTGTTATGCTGTGTTTAAATATGAGAAGATCATCATTCAGTCTCACTGTTGCCTTTCAGCCTGACACCTATATATTTGGACTCCCATGTTTTAATAAGCAGAAACATGCCAGTGTTCAGGGATCTGTGTTGTAGGGATCTACTTTAAAAGATCTGGAAAGAGGCCACAAGTGACCTACTGCTTATGCAATGGCAGGATATTGATTAGAGAAGATTACAGTTTTCTGAATGCAAAGCTCTACTTTAATGAGCATTTTAAGGGCAATGCAAGAAATCATGTTATCTCTAAGCCCTATGAAGGTATGGGACAAATAGGAGGATTCACAGATGCACAAACCCAAATGTCAAAAAAAAAAAAAAAAAAAAAAANCTAAAAAAACCCCAACAAAACAACAAAGCAGACAAAAGTTTGTAAAATCCCATTTTCCCCAAAGGCTTAAAGATAAATTTCACTTTGAAAGTGACATCAGGAACCTTAAACTGAAAAGGCAGCATGGGAAAATCCTGCCCAACAAATCAAAGCACTTGAGGTTCTGTAGGGAACTAGGGGTTTCTGTCCACAGATTCCTAACTGGTAATTCTGTGTGTGCAATAGACCAAGTGCTTTTTTTCTGAAGTAACAATAATCAGTTTGAGACAGAAAACACTGGCAAAATAAATAGGTGTGCTCAAGTCAAAGTTGGAGTATTTCCACTCTCGTATTTTTACATACTGGGAAGGGGATCTAGATGTCATCTAGAATTTCTCAAGGAAGCAGTGGCCCAGTTTGCAAAAGATGGCTAGAATATTTGACTAGAGGAGAGCAGGGTGTTTTCCCTTAGCTGTTTCTATCCTTGCTATCCAGTGACTGTCTAAAGTAAAATGCAGAAGGAGCACTGCTGGGCAGGAGTTCTGATGGCTGAGGCATAACACGGACATACAAAAATTGTACATTTTAAACCTCTGCAGTCTGAGGAAGGCCAAAAACAGAGTTCTCCTGGATAAAAGCTCTGCTAGTAGGTAATCATGCAAAAGAAACCATTGCATATGAAAACTATTCCAGTCTGATTTCTAGCTTCATTGAGGTACTTTGAGTTATCCCAACTTTTTGTAATTTTCTTTTACCTAAAATGTCCAAATCAAACCCCTTTATGGTATTCATAACCTGCTAGTGATGAAAAGCTGCTGAGTGAAATATCCTGGTAAGTTTTCAAATTAATTATTTCCCAAGAAGTCAGGATAATGGGCTGGACAAATGAAACAAATACATTTTCATCTGAATTATCTTCTAACCCTGTGTTCTGAAATAAAAGATAAACACAGCAGCCATCAGAATTTCAGAACTATAGAATTAATATGAAACACTTCCCACTCCTTGTATTCTGTTATCCCAGTACTGAAAAGGGGGCGGGGGGGGAGGGGGGAACCAAAACCCCTCGAGTTGATACTTTTTCAGGTTTGCTTTGGAATCAATAGGAAGGAGAGAGAGATTATTTTATTTTTATGAAGTAAAAGTTAAGATTTCTGTGGAATAAGTACGTGAGAATTGGTCAGTAGCAACTGGAATGATGTTAAAATCTGTTGAATTTTCCTGTCAAGAAATGAGAAATTCAGTAACACATGAGAAAGTTCATCTGTTTCCTTAGTTTTCTTTTTAATATTTTGAGTATTGTTCAAATTATTACAATTTATGTTTGGTAAAGATGTACACTATATGTCATGAATGATGTGCAGATTAAATGAACTATCATTTCCAAATTAGCAAAGTTCATTTTTGTATTCAGATAGACTACTTGAATATTATTAGCTTAAAGCTAAATTTAAAATATATGTAAATAAACAAACAATATATGTGTAGGAACATAGAAATCCATTAAACTATTGAACTGTTAGATCTGGAGTTAACTCATGAAATCAAGTATTGTGGCAATTCCCTAAAGGGAATTTAGTTTTTTCAGTATTGAATTCAACTTTTGAGTGGTTATTTCCTAATTACTGGGGTCATGAAAGGAGAATTTAATAAAAAACACCAGAAGATGGCTGATGTTAAGACAAATCATCTCTTTAAATCAGTTTTCTGACTCTTTATATCCCATCTGTCTTTGAGTAGTTAAGAAAAACCGATATTCAGTATTCTTCCAGTGCAAAGAGATTAATATTTATGAATTATGACTCAGATTAAGATTTATATATTCATTCCACAAAAGTAGGCTTACTGAATCACCATTTCTCCCCACCTGAATTTCACATACCTTTTTTCTTGGAAGGAAACTGAATTTTAAAATACATATTGTGCAGTGGGCATACTTAGTTTTAAAACACAGCTTCTGATGGTTGAGTGGCAGTGAAAGGCAACCACCAAGTTTGCAAGTAGATCTTCTCTCAGGAATAATTTCCACTCCACAAACTGAACTTGGAATAACATTGACAAGAAAAATTTAGAAAGTTTTTTATTTTTTTCATAGTTTTCCTAAGGACAGTGTGTTCCCATTTATTGTTATTATCATTGTCATCATCATCATCATCACTAAATATTTGTGTAAATAGTAGAGCTAAAACCAGGGAGGCAAAATGAAAAAAAACGAAACTTCTTAGTTCAAAACTAACTTCTTAGATTTTCTTTCTGCTGATGTTTTGTCTTACTTTCTGTGCTTTGTTCAGCGTTGCAAATTCTTCAATATTAGTATATAAATGCCCAAGAGGTTTTCTACTACTCTGACTAATTAAATCACCTTTGACTTGAGGAAGAACAATATTACTGCGCAATTACAAATGTTTAATAAACCATATTTTTGTTCACAGTTGTTGAATTTATAAATTCATAATATATTAATATCTAATAAGTTTCTTAAGTTTTGGGGTTTTTTTATTATATATCAGGCATGTGATTTCATCAGAAAATCAGGGGTCCAATGAAGTCCTAAAGCTTTGAATTTCCAACACCTTTGAAAACAAGGTAATATTAAATCAAGATAAAGATTAGATTTTTGAAACTAACAGAAATGCTGAAAAACAGTGTTATTTTTGCCATCTGACTTTATAATTATTTGCTAACACCTGTGTACAATATAATTCTTATAAATATGCATTGGATGAAATTCTACCCAGAATTCTTTGTATAGGGGGTTCCGTTTGGGTTGAGTTTTTCCAATTTTTTTTTTCAATATAAATGTTTCACATATTTTGGAAGTTTTATGCCAGTATTTAGTAGTGAATGATGGGCAGGTACTCCATTTTAATGGGTAGTAATATAACCAAAGTTCAATCACTACAACTAAATAAAAGTAGGTATAAAATAGAAATATATGCAGTGCCAATAAACACAATGAAGTAAAGGCTCTTGCAAAATACTGCCCTTTATTTTCCTTTGCTTTTTATACAATGGAAATTACAGCTTTGGGAATCCTGATATATTTTAATGCACTATGACGTTGCTGTGGCCAACTGGTAGGATTGCAAGAATAAGAAGGGAAATTGTCATCCTAAACAGCATGTCAGTATTTCAATTAGCTCTACAATGTTGTGAGTCAGAATGCATCTGTCTGCAATCAGTAATGCATTTAAAATATTTCAGGATCTAACTCTTTCAAAGTGTGATCATTTGCAAAACAGTGATTCAGTACATCTTTTTGTCTGTATAAGGAGCTGTCCTTTTTCTGGAGAGTTAATGTAATTGAAATTGTTATTGAATAACCCTTCCCTTTTTAAGATGTTCTAGTTTTAAAAAAAGTATTAGATTACTTAATAGTAAAAAATAATCAAAATTTTGTTAATGTTTCTAGAGTCATGGGTTTATATTAACTTTATTTTTCCTATTGTCACTGAAACATTTTAATTATGTCAAATATACTAACTCTATTGTTTTATAAAGCATAATGAAAATGAGAGGAAAACTACAGCTCTTGAGGAAAAGTTGGGCAATAAATTAAAATGGAATATCTAGACATTTTACGTTAGTGACTAGAACAGCAAGACAAAGGATCTTTATAATCTGTTATAAACTGACTATGTGCTAGGGCTTTTCCAGTCAGCAGCATATCATTGACCACAGTGCGGAAAAATTTTCTTTGGATGGGCTGGAGTTTAACATGAATGTTCTGGGATGGGGTACCCAGATTCAGGGCTCTGAGAGGCTGGTTTTCCCTCAGCAGAAAGCATCAGTTAAATGGAGCATCTTCAGACACAGAGAGTAGCTGATATGTCACTTGACTTCTGGCACAGTCATAGAATTGAAACATGCTAAAAATACTCTTGGAAAAAATAATTTTGTTGGGTTTAAAAAAAAAAACAAACAAAAAACCCAAACAAAACAAAACAAAACAAAAAACAAAACAAAACAAAACAAAAAAAACCCCCAAAAAACAAAAACCACCACAAAATTCCTCCTCCATTCTTCAAATGGAAGAAAAACTCCAAACAAATATGCATGTCTGATAAAAGCTTTTCACTAGAACTTTTCTCATTATTTAACAAATTTAAGGCTCATTCCTTCCTCATTCCTGATAAGGTTAACTGGAAAACAAGACTTCTATTTGCATAATAGTTTCAAGGTTTTAGAGTTTTTAATTTCTCATTTACATAAAAATGAAATTCAAAAAAATTTACATAATTAAACATAAATGAAGTTTTGAAAGAGGATAGTTTAACCACACAATGTTCTGTCACTCTTCCTCTATGTAAACAAATACTCTTTTAAAGATACCACTAATAACTCTCATCCAAGGAGGAGGAAACTTAATTATTGGTCATAATTTAAACATGGTTTCTTGTATCCTGAGAATTTGCTTTTTTGATTAGATATTTTACCTTTCCTTCTGAATCTAAAACATATTTCAGTTTACATTAAATTTATAAAGCTATCTGGGGTTTGGAGGAAAACAATTACTAATGAAAGTGATATGTTTAAATATGCAGATCAGTTGCAAGACTTTCTTCCCAAGAATATCTTCATTTTCAAAAGCCAAGATACTTTGTAAAGTAGAAACCTGATAATGCAAAGTTAAAAAGAGAGCATTAGGAGAAAGCTTTTTGGGGACTGATGTCTGGCCAAAATCTGATGACAATCAGATGAATATGTAAGGAAAGAAAAACAGATTAGGTGTGATAATTTAAAAATAAAACTGATGCATTATAACCTGAAGTTCTTCAAGATTGGGTTTCTGAGGAATCTCTTTTTCTATCCAATTCCTATACAAAGTTCTCCTTCTGAATCTAGTCCCTCTTAGCCACAATATACTTTCAATTCATGAACTAAAGTAAAAAATTGTCAGTATTCAATCTGTCTGAAAAAACCCAAACCTGAGATAGTCATACTGTTTATTGAATTTGGAAAGCTGTCTCTGAATATCATAATAGAAATTTTGTGTCTAATTGTTACTGATTATCTGGTCAATATTTAGAAAATTAATATTTTTTCGACACTTTTTTTGGCAACAAATGGACAGAGATTTTCCCTAGATGAAACAGCAAATAATCTCACTGCTATTGTATCAGATAAATACAAGGATATATGGGATATCATTTTCTTTGTCAGAGAGGATAATCGAGTGCATGTCTTTACACAGTTCACAATAAAATAGATTAAATAAAAGTAAATATTACTATCATCTGGTCTTCTACTGTTTGGAGTTTAAAAAATTAAAAAAAAAAAAAATAGCAACAACAGCATTTAGGGGAATTTTGAGCATCTTAATTCATTACAGATACATCTCCAGAAGCTTTGCGAGTCAGATTGAAAAGCAGATTTAGGCAGAGAAATTTAGTTTCAAGACACCAGTGCACAAATAAGTGGAATAATAAAGAATCTCGGTGTTGAAACTTAAGTTTTGAATGTCTTTTAGTACCCCTTGCTTCTGCATGTATTCCAAAGACTTATCCTGGCTTTAGCCTACAGAAATTTTTGTAATGTGTCTGTGGTGACAGAGTGTGTCAGGGTCACAGCTGGATCCACTTTTTTCTAGTCCTGTATGTTCCCATCTATGACATAGAGGAGGAGATATGTAAATAGGGATAATTTTCCCCTTTTCTCTGTCTAAATATCATGGTTCTTGGTACTATTGCAACAGCAATAGTTGAAAGTCACAGTAAATTAATGTGATTTCAGTTTTATTTTTGGATCAGAAATTTGCAGAATGTGTCTAGTTTGGACAACTAATTAATACATCCTTAAACCTCTTGATGAATAAGAACTGAAAATGTGTTTATATCTTCAAAAAGACAGTGGAAAGGTTTGATAGATATTTGGACAGAGTCTCCATCTTTTTTCTTTTTTTTTGTTTTTTAATTGTGGAATAATTTAAGATATACCTTTCTTATATACCTTTCTTAGCCTTTCTTAGGTAGATGTACACTTTTTGAAATAAAAGTAGTAGAATTTACATGATTCATAAAAAACATTTTTTCTTTAATTCACATTGTTGAAACATCCAAGGAGGAATCAAATCATTCATACTTCTTTCTAGATGTAATTAGGTGCATTATCTGCTTAATGCCAACATACTTAACTGTATGAACTGGAAGTAAATATTCAAATATTAATCAGTTTTCAGTGTGTCTAGCACTTAATTCCTCTTTTCTTTATAGAGAACAAGAGGTTAAAGAAAAGCCACACTCTCACTAAGGAACCTGCCTACTAACACATTATGCAAACATCTTTTATTTAGTCTCTGTTTTTCCTTCAGTCTCAGTAGTAGGGTGAGCTCTCTTCCTCTACAAGGCTGGCATGTCTTCAAACACAGTAAAGTTTACTCTTTCCAGCATTTTAACTCTTGTCCATTTTTAGAAAGAATAACTCTTCATAGAAGGGTTGGAAGACAAGTCTTTTCCCTAGGTAAAGAAACTAGCTATATTACCCTCAAATTAAAAATCAAAAAAGTAAAAGCAAACATGAATAGCATACAACAGTTTTTGCAGAAAATTTTTATATTATTCAAGTGAAAAATGAAATAGATCCATATTTTCCCTTGCTCAAGACTTCTGACCTTGGAAATATGAGTGGGTTTTGATTCTGTTTTATGGTATTTCCCAATATTTATTTAAAAAGTATAATGGACCTTCTGTTGTTCCCATGGAACAGATCTTCAACAACATGGAGAAGCTACAAGCCACAGATACCATTTGTCCTAAAGATACTCATTTGCACCACATAATCTTTCATTATCCTAAGCAAAATGACTGTGCTACTTTCATCTTAAGTTTACCTACGGGGAAAAAGGTGCTGGATTCTGGTTTAACCTCCAGCAGCTCTACTGTAAAGAGCTATAAATCATCATAGTTACAAATAATTCTGATTTCTGCTGCAGTGGAATTAATTTTCTTCACAGTAGCTGTTATGGGGCTTTGCTTTGGATTTGTGGTGAAAACAGTGTTGATAACACAGGGATGCTTTTGCTACAGCTGAGCAGTGCTTGCACAGAGTCCAGACCTTTCCTGCTTCTCCCAGTGAAGAGGCAGGGGTTGCACAAAGAGCTGGGAGGTGACCCCAGCTCAAAGGGATATCCCAGCTCATACGGTATCATGATCAGCATATAAAGCTGGGGAGCAAGAAAGAAGTGGTAGATGTTTGGAGTGATGGCGTTTGCCTTCCCCACGTGACGAAACTCTGCTTTTCTGCAGGTGACCAAACACCTTCCTGCCCATGGCAGGTTGTCAATGAATTCCTTGTTTGGCTTTGTTTGCATATGCAGCTTTTGCTTTACCTCTTAAACTGTCCTTATCTCAACCCACGAGTTTTCTCACTTTTACCCCTCCTAGTCTCTGGTCCGTCCTGCACTGGAGTGTGTGTGAGTGAGTGAGTGAGTGAGTGAGCACTAATGTGGGGATTTGTTGCTGGCGGGAGCTAAGCCATGACAATAGCTCTTACAAATTACTTTTGTACCAGTACACTGAAGATACCAGTGTTGTTCTACACTTGGTAAAACTCCTATTATTCATTATTATGGGTGGACATGTAATATAACTGAACACAAGCACTGGCTGTTCCCAGTTGCCAGACCCATCCCTCATTGGCTTCAGAAAATGAGGACTATCCATGTAGCATATAGCCATTATTTCTCTCCATTTCAGTTACCTGTCCAAAGCACAAATTGGATAAAGATTGGAATACAGCTGAGTCACATTTTAGCAATTCAAGAACAGTAAAGAACAGTATTTAGTGTTCTGGACATGCACTTTGACCATTACAATCCTAAATTAAGCACTAACTGTCATTACCAGCTCTTGCCAATCTTTGTAATTCCAAAGTAACTGGAGAACTGGTCTTTAAGTCAAGAAGATAAATTCAATGTCTTTTGTTTCTTTCAAATTAAACTCTAATAATTACTACAAGTAATTCAGGGGCAGTCTGTCATATTGATCCCACAGCTTTGTAAAAGTACTTCACACTGACTGTAGTACACTGACCATAGTTGTTTTTTTTTTTTTTTTAATACTTATAAATGTCTTAGTGTCCGAAACTAGTTATAAATAATAATAAACAGTAACAACAACCAAAACCCAATTATGAATAGTAACATAAAAGAAAGATTAAGTATGCAAAATCAGCATCTCTTACATTTAAATACTGTTCCTTAACTAAACTATTATATTAGTGAAATATTGCAATCCCCAAGGGTTATCCTGGCAAATTTTTCCCAGAACAATCCACAAAACTCAACAGCCTAGTTTAGTTTTAGTTAGCTAATTAAAGCAATTAATTTAGCAGGGTACATTCCCTGTACACTTAGTGGAGAAAGCAAGGAGATCACGGTGGGCTGAATAACCTCAGCAAGGGATATAGTTTCTTTCTCCATTAACCATAGCATAGAAAAAAGAATGCTCATTTCTTAAGCAATTATTTTCAGTGCTTAATGCTAGACATGGTGTCTTTGTACAGAAAATAATCACAAGGAACAAAGTGATGGGCCTGGTACAAAGAGCCACTCTCATCAGAAAGTCCTTACAGCATATTATGTCTTGGAATTTGTTGAGGGTTTTTTGCAATAATTTTTAATAAAAGTACACCACTACATCTACTGAGAAGTCTTACTGATTACATATTTAAATGGAACAGATAGTTAAAACCTAAAGAAAAATAGTTAGCAACACACTACAGTTACTTTGGTGACATCAAGAATAAAGGAATTACTAAAAATTCTTTATGGGTTCAACCCAACTTAAATATTTTATAAAGACTTCTAGGAGTTTTTACCACTACAGAGCTTTCTATTGACTGAACAGAGTGGTTATGTAAATATTTTTTGCAAAAAAGTACCCAATGACTTTGTTGCTATGTATAAAAAATACTTCCCAACATTTTCCTAAAATTGCTTTTATTAATGATAAACCCATCACTTCTCCTTTTTAAAAATAAACTGAGAATTGAGCACTATTAGCTAAGACACAGTGTTCTCTTAAACAATAGTAATTTGAGTTATATGCAGTCTAATCTATATTATATGACTCAAAAACTCTTGTTATTTAATTAGATGCAGATATTTTAATCAGAAAAGTTCAGAAAAAAATATTTTCTAGATTTCATGGCTGAGGTAGAAATTCCTTATTTGTTTGAAAGTGAAGACATCTCAATTTTGGGGTTTTTCACTAAGTAATGTATTGTTAAGGTCCTTATTTAGGAGACCAAAACCCAACCCATTAAGTCCAAAGCTAACATAGCAGATTTGAATTTATAATTTTATAACATGGCATTTAAATAACAGGTTAAAAACACTCCTGAGCAGCAGAATTTCTGTAACTTTTTACTTTTTTGAACACCCAGTTCCTTCCTGAAACGGAAACTCTATTCTGTCAGGAAAACAGGATCATCAACTCCCAAGCAAAGCCAGCAAAATGGATCCTGGTTCTGTACCCCAAATTTTATACATTTATTGGCCAGCAGGAAGCTGAGGCTTCTCGTGTATTTGGCTCTGCCTATTTTCCTGAGCAGCATGGTCCAAGAGAAGTGGGACCTTAGAGCAAAACAGTCACAAAACAGTAAATATTACAGTGAGTTTTACATCAGGCAGGACATAGACAAGTGGATTAGACCACATATTAATCAGCTACTCTCCAGTAGCCCATTTTTCAGTCCAGCTTAAATCTAAAATTTATCTAAGTCTTGAACTTTAAAACACTGCGTGATAAACCCTACTGTGTGACAAGACAGAAAATTAGAAACCATTCCTGATCTGAATTAAAACAGCAGAAGATTATTTTATACTTTCATAATATTAAATAACGAATGCAGATAGAAGCAATCCGAGGAAAAAATACCATTATGCTTTTCCAAGATTTAATACAGAAAGCTCTTTCAGACTGCAGAACTATTTCACAGAGATATTCATCTGCAGCCCTAAGAGAGACACATTTGTACTTTTGGACCACTGTGTCCTACTACTTTACAGGTTACTAAATGCAAAAGCACTGCACACACTATGCTGTACAGGTTTGTGGGACTCAGTTTCCCAGCTAGCCTGCAATTGCAGGTCTTGAACCAGATATCCAATTTTGGGGTTTTGAACAGCTGGACATCTTATTGTCTTAGTTAAATGTCTGTTCTAATGTAACACCATTATGTGTATGAGTAACACGTAACATCTCTGTGGACTATACTCCCACTGAATTTCAGATAGGGAATTTTAGAGGACCCAATCTCTGATGACTAATAGTCAGGCAAAATCAGTTAAAAATTATAGACTTTGTTATGCTTCTTGAAAAGCAGTATCCTACTACACATGTTGCTGCAAAAACTATACCAGATAAAATATATTTCTGTAATACAGCCTACAGGTCACAGAGGTATTGAAAATGAACAGAGACTATTAGTTGAGGTTTCTGTTTTGTAAATTATTAATATTTCAATTTTAGGAGATTTTTTTTAATGTTATTGAAATCTTCCTGCCCTGGAGCAAGTTTCATAATACCATAAGATAATATATTTGCCGCCACCTTCGTAGGACCTGGGCTTAAATATGTCTTGGGTCACAAGTGAAATTATCTAAATGGCCTTAAATTAGCCCTCAGTGCTCATTTGCTCGTTTCACAAACGTAACATTGTACATAATTTGGCAGCAGAGTGCAATTGTAGAGTACAATTCTGTAAGGAACCAAAAAATGGGAAAAAAAGGGGATATTGGAGACCAGGTTTGCTTTTGGCAATGCTGTTTGGATCAATCCAATATAAATTATATCTTACTTTCATGAGAAACCACTATTCAGCAAATTAGTTAGTATGATGTAGTCGTCTAAACATTGTTTTACAGTTTCATGCTATTTTGGACCCTGATGGCCCAAGATGTCCTTTGATTCATCTTACTTGAAATAGAGAAAAATTGCTGTAAGTACTGATTGTATAAGAAGACAATGCTTTTTTTGTTTCTTTATTTGTTTTGAAGTATGATGATAATTGGAACGTGGAACAACGAGACAAGCTGCAATTAGAGGTTCAAATGAAAACAACATCATCAACATCATTCAACTATACACAGTTAAATTCAATTAAATAATTTGCTGACTTCTATGTGACCAGTTTTGTCTAGCATAATAAAGAAAATGGGAAAATAAAAAAAAAAAAGTAGGAGAAAAGTTGTCAAATAAATTAGTTGGTGTAAATTATTCCATTAGTTATGCTATTAAAGCAAAGAACGTGATAAATGTCCAATGTTGCATTTCTTATCTTTGAAACCTTATGAGTCACTGAAATTCCACTAATTTAAATGTAATCAAGGGGGAGGGGTGGGGGGAGAAGTAGAATTTCTGCTTACATAAGCAAATGGACACTCTTAATTGAACCGAGCGTTTTTAGGATAATAGTCTAGTTCAGCAGTTGCACAAAAGATGCTTCAATAAAATTGGTCCATTAGTAGTGTAAGGAATACAAGATAGCAAAAGAATATAAAGCCATACTTGGGCTGGAAATCTCTTTGAAAAAAGAGTCNAAAAAAAAAAAAAAAAAAAAAGTATTGATCTAGAGCAGTCCCTTCAGATTCATACATAAGTGAAATTGTAAGGTTTGCCTCACAATTGCACATAGCAACAGGGAACATCATTGCCTCAGCACTATGTTTTGTGTCTTAACCTGACTCTGCAGTCACCCTCAAATTCAAGATTTTCCTCCCTATACTCTGCTCTGGTACCCACAGTGCATTGACCTTGGTTGGACACTGGTTACCCACAAAACCATTCTGTCACTCCCCTCCTCAACAGGGGCAGGAGCAGAAGGTAACAATGGGGAAAAAAATCGTGGGTCAAGATAAAAACATATTAATAAAGAAAAATAAAAATGCAAAACATTTTATTCTCTATCTCTTACCAGCAAGTGATGTCCAGCCACTTCCCAAGAAACAGGGTTCAGCCTATATAGCTGGTACTCCAGAAGCAAATGTCACAAGAAATGAAAGCCTCTTCCTTTCTCTTAGCTTTTATATCTGAGCAGATGTTATATGGTATGGAATACCCTTTTAATCAGTTTGGGTCAGTTGTCCTGGCTATGCCCCCTCCCAAGATCTTGCCTATCTCCACCTTCTGCTGAGGGTGGAATGTTGGAGAGACAGCAATAATGCTCTGCCAGCCCTGCTCAGTAGAAGTCAAAATGTACGTGTGCTATAAACACCTTATGAAATACCAAAGCAAACAACAGCACAGTGAGGGCCGCTCTGGGAAAATGAAAATCATCACAGTCAGACCCATAGAGATGAGTCCCGGTACATATGCATGCATATATATATATATATATATATATATATATATATATATATATATACTGATATTTTATGAATACATTTTATAAATATGTAAAATTAAAATTAACTACTTGAATAAGGAAATATTCCCTCAAAAAGAATTTAACAGATTTAATATTTGAATAGCAATGTTTTGAAATCATAGTCTTGACCTTTGTGTTACGAAAGACTGTTTTGTTTAGTTTTTAATATTTTGGTTTATTAAACTTTCAAGTGGAAAAAAAAAAAGCAACCACAACATAGCAGAATATGAAGAAGTAACCATAAGCACTGAATAATTAAGGAATCAATAAACAATTTCACATTTCTTTGGTGTTCAAATGACCTTCCTGAATTAGAAGCTAAGACAGTGTATGCAATGCAAAATCATTAGGTAGGTAATGTACCAAGTAAATTTGAGTAGGCTGGTAAATTTTGATTTAACTATCTTAACTGCTTTGATAGGTTAACTCTAAAGATCATTGAATCAGTCAGACAGTAGTTCAGCAAAAGCCAAATAAAAGGCAGCACTTAGAAAATAATACACACGCAGACAAAATATCAGTGAGTTGTGGGAGGTAGGTGGTAAGAGGATGCCCTGCAATGATTATTCTTTCCAAAATCTGTGATATAACCTCCTACTGCTGAAGACTGAGGTCAGACAAAGCCTAAGGAAAGCCAACAATACTTTTTTTTTTGATTAATAGAAATACCATCTAGTTCAGAGTTCATGCGAACAGTCAGAAAAATCTTATGTGTCTGGGTCTAAGAAAGGCAGGAAGGAATACACCTTTGTCCTGCAGCAAGAGCAGAACAGCCTCACTGGGGTCTGAGAAAGGGTCGAACACAGACTTATCACTAGGGAGGATTGAAGGGGAGGTTACAGGTTCTTTTTTTGTGGGAAACCACCAGTCCTTTTATCAGAGGTGCTTTATATGCATCTGTATGCTGTGGATGGCTAACTGCACAACAATTGGAAGCTGACTTTTGTGACTGAGGTCAAAAATGTCTGTCTCTACTGAAAGAATCTTTTCCTCTCACACCATCTACCTGAAGCAGCCTTGTTAGGGTCACTGTGCAGAGAAGCTTTTCTGCCTTCTCACTTATATATTCCAGCCCAAATCCAGCCTGCCTGTTCTTCTGTAGCTGGGCATAATATTAAAGATTCAGTTCAAGGACTCAGAGTCTGTAAATTGCTGAGTACCCTTGGCCTGTGGGCACTCTCAGCTCCTCACAGAACAAATCCAACTCTCCCCCAGGAATATAAATGAAATCACCCCAAATGTCTCACCCCGTATGCAAATCTGTCATTCACTCCATGTATCAGCTCTGCAGATAACTCAGTGCTCCTCATACACAAAAATAATCTTTCTGAGGTGGTGGCAATAGATTTTCTCTGAGATAAAGGGCAGCACTGAGAACCTGTGTTCACCTTTTATCTGCCCTCTTTGTGACAGTTGTGTTGATGAAGTCTACAAAGCAGCCTGAATGGAAAGTCGGCTCTCTTACCTATCATTATAGTTCATCATTATCTTCTGAAAGATTTTGCATTGCTTCTGATACAAGTTGAGTCTCTCTCTCTCTCTCTTTTCCACTTTCTCTACCCCCTCTCCTTGAGAAGCAGTACAGCTGTCAGTATGACAATCTAAACACAATATGTTACACCCACTTAAGTGTTTGGAGGGACGACTAAACAAATTTAGCTATAGTTGATCAAATTAAAGTTTGTCTTTATGTTAGAGCAAGCCAGTAAGTGCCAGAGCAATAAATGAGTAAAACAGAAAATTTCACTTAAACAACAATGTTATATGAAATTAATAATGAAGATTATAAGGATTTCTAGGGACATTATCTTAATTATCAGCTCTAGGAGTACTGAACATTAACCTTCTCTAAAATATTTTTTTACTCTCTCAAGTCAATAAAATGTTTTTAGCACATTGGATGTTACAGAAAGCAGAGTAAACAGAGGCAAAATGGATTACCTACAATGTAACTGTTTGGCCTAGGAAGTCTGAGTACAAACCATGTCTGCAAGCTACTCATTACTGAGAACTCCTTCACTGACTATGTAATCAATTTCAATAGAGATTGATTTTATAAGTAATATGCCCTCAAACCTACATGCCATTTACACCTTTTATTTGGCATCCCTTAAAATTAAAACAAATATTAATATAAGTCATAAATCAAGAACTCAGAAGTCAATAGGGTTCTCTGCTTATAGCAGAGAAGTAGCTAGAAGCCCCTAAAAACATAAAAAATTTACTTGAGCTTCAAAGCTTGGCGTTTTCTTAAGAGGTATTGTGAACTTTTTTAAACTTCAGTACAATTCTGGGTTTGTCAATCTTATGTGGAAAGAAATCCTTTTATTTTTATATTTTTCCCTCAAAAGATGCGAAGTTCAGCAATGTATAAAAATAAACTTGCGTGTAAATGACAAAGTGTGAGTTGTGCATCAGATGCAATAACTGGAGAGAGACATGCTTGTGACAATTGGCCAGCAGTTTTTTCCAAATATACACAGGATGAAAATCACAACAGTAGTGCAAGTGTTTGGGCTGTGTACTCAGGAAGTCAGTTCATAAACTATCTGCTTTGTTGGTTGTATAAGAATATTGAAAAAGCAAACAGAAAAACAAGAAACAAAAAAACCAAACTTAACCAAAAAAAAACAACAAACCCCTCCACACCCCACCAAAAAAAAAAATATATATATAACAAAGCCAGACTGCAGTGGAAGACAACTTCTAACTTTGCTAGTATTTGGACAGAACAGTGTAAACATTAACACTCCATCCTCTTTTCACTGTCAGAAATTTCCCTACATATTGCTGCCTTATATTTCCACCTTTTGACCACATAATGAGGTTGACTGGAGCAAATTACATTTGACAGAGATTTCTGTCTGACTTTGGAAAATACAGAAAAGGTTATATTATCCACTGTGACCCTAAAAATCTTTGATTCTGGCTTTTGACCTAAACTTTTTGATCTCAAAGAGTGACATATTAGGAACACTGATGAATAGGAAAGTAATGGTATAGGTTAGTACCGCTACCAAGTAGTATATAGTCTGGGGTCAATTAGATTTGTGATGACATTTTCTACACTCATGAGTTCCAGCTCCTATGAGAAAAATTTCCATGGATTTTGTTAGAGCGTTCACAGTTGTTGTCCTGCTCTCTCCTCTTGATTTCCAAGACATCCAACACATCTTCTGCCATAGCTCAGCTGTATTCATGTGAACAAACCACTCTGTATCACTTTCCCAACAGGAACCTGGAAGTTCCAAATCAAGAATATCTGTGGATTTTCAGCATGAAAGCCAACCAACCTCCATCTTATTTGCATATCTTTGCTCATCTTTATTCCATTTTCTTACAGTCAGTCTGAATAGGCGGACAGCTGACATAGAGGATTTTATAACATCCTGAAGAAAGAAAGTGTTTAGGGAAACAATGGAAGAATGCTAATGGCTATGAAAAGTGTTGTGACTTTTTCAGATATGCCTACTTATAGCATACATTGTCTTTGTTATTAGATCTTTAATCTTAAGACTTCTGCCATACACTTGTATTTGAATAACGTGTTTGTGATAACAATATTAAAGACAGTGATTTCTGGTCTTGTGGTATTTTTCACTGACATTGCATGTGGCAATTAGGTATTCTTAAGATGAACTCCAGTGCAGCAAGATGATGGACACTTCTTAAGGCTCAAAATGCCTGAAATAATGTTTTACTTTCAGTGAAATAATTGTTTATCTTTAAGTTAGGAATTTTGGCATAATTCCCAAGGTCTTCTAAAGAGCCAGGATTTAAATAAATAAAGTAAAAACATGATCTGTTAATAGCAATAAAATGAGTTTGTCATCTCTTTTCATGAATATGAAGAAAAACTGCAAATTAGTTTCTGGTCTATTTGACAAATTCATAATTAACTGTACTACTCACTTCTAGAAGGCAGGAAGAAAGTTTTACAAAATATTATGGTCCTCACAGACAGCAGTTTCATAGAAACTCAATGGATTGAAGGGAGAGTTGAAGGATGTTATTGATAGTTGCCAGGACTACTAATTCTTCCATAAGACTGGAGAACAAAGAAGAGGTGAGAAGCATTTTCTCTATCAGATACTTATTTAACAATTCTAGCAAAGAGCAATTCTCATTCACAATTCTCATCTGCTTCTGCTGTGAGAGAGGCTCTGAGAATGCAGCCATGGGAAGGCCTGTTTTGATCAAGTCTGCTGCTTTCCCTTTCAAAGCGAATGAGATAATGCGGCTGTGGAACAGCACCTTTTAATCAGAGCAGTGGGATTCCATTGAAATGTAGTACAATGCAGCTGCAAGTTATTATTTCCCTAAAGCAGGTGTACACTTCTCCCTTTGAAACTGTGAACACAGCCTACGTCCCCATATCCCAAGCTAGGACTCAGTAGAACCATGCTCAGCATTGTCTTTTACTATTTGTCCTTTTGTCTCATTTTCATTCTGTGCAAAAGACATTTAGATATGTGCCAAAAATACCTTTCACTAATGTAAGTTAAACTTTTTCTTTTGTTTTGTTTCTGTGGTTTGTTTTTGTTTTTTGGGTTTTTTGGGGTTTTTTTTGGGGGGGGGTGGGTTTGGTAAAAGAGGAAGGCAGGTTGAAAGTTAAATTAATTCCTCGCCTCATTTACCCTTATAGTAAGTTTCACCTTTATAACTTAGAAGTATACATGGTAGAGGATTGTGTTATTGAGCAGGAGTAGATGTTTTGGAAAAAATGAACCAATTGACTGATGTTAACCCCTACATAGGCCTGTGCTCTCTGTTGCTAGTTAGTACATGCTGTGCTGTTAGCTGTGTTTTTGTGTACACAGCATAACATTAATTAGCTGTAGCTGACGCATTTATGGACAGTTTAATGATGCACAGCGACTCACAGCTTCTGGAAGTCTGCCTAGGAATGAGAAAGTAGTAGCTACTGAGAGAAAATAGAAAAATCCAGAAACATCTTCCAGCTTGAATTCAACCAGTGCAAAAAGGAATGATGGTCATACTATTAATCTTAGTCCCTTTTGGAGCTAGGTTTCAGGTAAATGAAACAGGATGGGCCTTTCAGACATTATGGCCTTAAACTCAGATGATCTGACTGCCTCTTCTGCTGATTTGTCTTGCACAAGTTTCACATGAGGCATCTTTCTCTGAGAGAAGAGGGTGACTTACTGCACAGCTGGCAATTTCTGCAGTCCCTCAGGTATGAAGCACAAGACTAGAGCTAGCAACACAGGCTGCAGCTTGGGACTGCAGAATCAAAGGAATAGAAACTAGTGTGCACCATTTCCATTGTCATGTGAAGGGCAGATCAATAATTCCTCATCTCTGTGGAATGACAAACACCTTGCAACAGCCTTGCCTGAGTTTCACACCCCCAGCAGCAGAAAATGGTTCTTTACCTAAGAAATTTAACGGCGTAAGATTTTTATCTCCAAAGCTATAAACTCCAGTTGTGCTTTCACTTAAATTTATGACTGAAAGTTTAGAGACTAATAGAATGGAAAACATGAATGTCTCAAACTTAAATTAGAGAGCTGGCCTTCACAGCTGGAAGTTCAGAAAAAAAATCTCTATTCAAACAAGTACAGCAGTGACACATAACATATTCTCATAGTAGGTACCATCTCATTAAGTAGAAACTTTAAATGAGCAATCTATTGCAAACAAATGAGGGAATAAGACAGTGATGTGCAATCATCGCAATATGGTTTTTTCTATTCTTCACTGAGATTATTGAAAAAATAGGAAAGTAGAACATAATCACAGAAAGGATAACATAGTTGAGTAGCTGTTCCCTGCTTTCCTTATACATCCCAGACAAAGTAAACCAGAGGTGGACATTGGTGAGATGCTAAGAAATTAGTGGAGTATAAAATCGTCGAAGTTAAGAAAGCTGATACATTCATTAAGGCGTATAAAACTACATTTTCAGTTTAATGGAAGGATTTGTTGAACATATTTTATTAAAAGCATGTGGAGTAATGGGAGTGGGAATGTATTGAAAATTAAACAAATGGTCTCTCATGAAAATGCAGAGTTTTGCACTTATATTAGACAGTGGACGCTTCGGCCCATACAAGGATGGTAGCCTCATCCAGATATTCCATAAAGGAAGACACTTAACTTGAGATCCCAGCTCAATATATCCACAAGAGACCAACAGGTAATAGCTCTCCTTTTGCAAGATCTCTTTTCCTTGAAGCAGGGTTTAGAACAGAATACTTCTTTCTTACAAAGCTTCTATTGGAATTTTGTACGTCAAATTAATATTATTCTTTGGGGATTTTTAATCTAAGATCCTACAGACTCTGTGTTATATAATCTTTATTAGACTCCCAATTTTCTTTGCTTTCACTGCACCTCTGAGGCTCAAATGCTATGACTGTTACTTGCAGCTTCTCTCACAGAATAAGTGATTTTATGGCACAAGTGTAGGAAATAAGAAGAAATCCAAAATGAAACACATTTAGCAGAAAACATCTAAACAATAACAGATGAGAAGGAAATAGGTAAAATTGAATGCAAAAATTATGAGACTCTAAATCAGCCTTATTTCTGAAAACTAAGCCTATGTTTGATTAAATAAAGGAACTGCTTATAATGAAACATAAAGGGTAAGATATTTCTGATGAAGCTTCATACAAAAGTTTCAGCTAGTGATTCTAATCTTGTAAACAGGCAAAACTTGATCTAGTATATCTAAAGTATATAATTCAAAACTGAGTGAATTGTCATCATTGTGTGCAGATTTTTAAAAATCAATTAAATGAAATTCTGGGAGACCAGCTCCTATTTGGGTGAAAAATTTTAAAGTGACAACATTAAGACAGATAAATTGTGTCCAAGCCATTCAAATATATGTTAATGGAAACATGAAGTGGAATATTTAGTAGAAGAAATTTTCAGATTATTCTTTAGAGAATCACAGAGTATCCTGGGTAGATATCTAGACTAAAACACACTGAGTCTCAAAATATGATTCAATATTGAGTGCAATCAGTGAAAAGATCTGAAATAGTATTGGCTTCAGATAAATGACAAGTAAAACTCATATCTACTTCAAAAGACATTTTAAAACGTCCTTTCATCTCCCAGTAGAAATTAGTGCTGAGTCCTACTAGACTCAGTCTTTTTCTAAGGACTTGCATTTCTAGGTTTTTCTTCCCTTCTCCTCTCCATTCATAGACAGATTATTTTACATTGACTCATTCTTCAGCTTTATACATTTCACTGGTTCCCACTCAACCATGTCATATCTGTTTTTTTTCTTGCCCTTTGCTTTCTTTTTTAATCGAAATTTAAAAATAGCAATTTGCTTCTGTTTCTATTTTCTTTTTTGTTTCTTTTACTAATTTTTAAATCAACTTATGGGAAGTCAAATTATTTCTGTTTAGATTTATTCCAACAGTTCCATCATCTCTTAATCACATAATTCCACTAAGGCCTTTATAATTTATCTGTGCAGTAAAGAGCCTTCCCATTGATGCACACACCATGCAGGTACGGAAAGCTTTTAAATTCCATCGTCTATGCAGTCGGTAGATTTTCCACCTTAGATAGGAAAACAACAGAAATTTCAAATACATATGTAAAAGCAAGTTAATTTCAGGACTTACTTTAGTACTCCAAAGCTAACTCCATTGCATCCAAAGACCATTTCCAGTTATGTTTTAGGACAAACTAACCCCACACACAAACAGAGACATGTAAATTTTCCTCCTTCCAGAAAACAAACCCACAGTGTAATGGGACCAAGAGTGCAAAGAAATCATGTAATGTAATTTATTTCTAGAAGAGAGTCAAAAAATGGACAAACAGAAGCCTATTAGCTGTGCTGAAACAAATCATCTGCTTTCTGCAGTACAGCAAGGGAGCTTTTCAAATACCTGCTACTGCTTTGTAAATTTCTGTAGGAATTCCAAGAAATACAAAGCTGTCAGTTTACAATAAAATTCTACTTTCCAACTTCTCCTCCCCTTTTGAACCCCTTTCCTACCACTGTTTCTGCACATTTCATATCTTAAAACAAAATGGTGCTAACAGATAATAAATAGGTATTTCCTCTTATTTTTTTCAAAAGATTGATTTTTTTTTTTTTTTTATAACAGTCTGAACAATTGAAAGTGCTTCTTACCCACATGCTTAACATATATGGTCTTTTTTTTTCCTACTGGATTGATCCCAGTACTCTAACACATGAGGACAGATCCCACAGTATGCCACTATTCACATAGTGATGATGTAAGAGGCAGACGATACACACATAGAAGTGTATTTTTAATTATTAGTTAATAATTCAACTTTTAAAATGTGTATAATAAACCTGGGTTTTGAAAAGCAAACAAAATACTTAATAAAGTGAAAATTTACTGCCCTATGATGTCCGCTCTTAATTCACATAAAGCCATTTAAAAACCAGACAAAATTAAGCTTGCCATAAGGGCAGTAGTTCAACAGTTGAGTGTTGCTTTGCTAGATTACTTGGCTGTGATTTCCAAAAGATATGGCAGTCACAAGTAGCTCTAATGTTTCTTTTCATGAGTCAACAGTCATATATCACAAGGCTTGTTTCACACAGACCAAAGCAATTCAATCCTCTCTGAGGTCTGGTTTAAAGCAGTCATCTAGAAAAGAAGGATCCTATAGCCCACTCTGCTACTGCTTACCACACAGAAGTAATTTTTCATGGAATTGTTAGATCTAGCCAAGAACAGTCATTCATTGAGATAGAACAAAATAGTCATCCAGCATGGGGATTAAACCTCAAAACTGACAACAGATTTTAATTAATTAGTCATACTCTGTTTTGAGGATCTTGACAGCAATTTCATATTTTCTGGCTTGACTGAGTAGTGGTTACAAGGTCCTTAACTAAATGTCATCATGTACAATAGGTTTCATTCAACCAGAGAAATGCCACTATTATTCAGATAGGCAACTTTAACCAATCTTCTGATATTGATTTTGCAATTACTTTTATATCTCATACCTATCAAGTTGGGGAAACATATAGAAGCCTTCCTCTTAAAGGGAGAACAGGTGAGCATAAATAAGAATTTTCTATTTTCTATTTATATTTGTGCAAATCTTCCAAGAGATCAGACTTCCCAATTCCACAGTTTTCAGCTCCAAACTCAGTATTAATATCTTAAACATGGACATATTTGTAAAAAATCCTTTGCAATGTTTTTTTTTATCTTAGACAGAGAATTAATAATTTGGATCTTTGGTTCCAGAGCAGGATGATTTATTAATTTATTAATTTATTTATTTAGTAGCTCAATAAAACATTCAAAGGGCAAGTCTATGCTTATCACAAGTGGGCAGCTTGTAGAGATTGACATGATCCTAAGGTTTTCAATACTCAAATTTACTTTGTGCTAGCCACAGGTGTATAAGAACTGCAATTTGTGTAAGCCCCAAGAGAACTAATTATGTGTTAAGAAGAATGCACATTTTACTATGTAGCATACAATACAAGAAAATTACCATGCATCAGGTTTTTGAAAGACAGAACCTTAGGCAGGTAACAGGTATAGTTCTGCACAGATTTATTCTGAAATTAACTCCCTTGAAGGCTTATCAAAAGTAATACTTTTTTTTTTCATTTAAATATATCTTCTTTACAGTGTAGAGTTTTGCCTCTGAAAATGCTCTGAATTCAAATACTATATGAAGGTCTCCTACAAAGTTTCAAGTTTCAAAAGACAGTTAATTTTGTTTATTTTACTGGAAATATTAGGCAAAGATTAATTTTACAAGAAATCAACAGCTCTTTATTGCAAAGCCAATGTTCAATGACATTAAGAGAAACCGACTATTTGAAATATCTTCATGTACATAATTATTACATAATGTCATATTACAGTAACAAACAAGATGAAAATTTGTCCATACTTGTGGCGGGTTGACCTTGGCTGGATGCCAGGTGTTCTTTGAGCTGCTATATCACTCCTTTCTACAGCGGGACAAGACATGGAAAGAATAAGATAGAAAAATATCCTCATGAGTCAAGATAAAGGCAGCTTAATAAGGAAAAAGCAGACAAAAATAGAAGATTTATTTTCTACTTCCCAGAAGGCAATGTCCAGCCATTTTCCAGGAAACAGAGTTTCAGTGGACATTTCCAGGACAGCTCTGCAAGACAGACATTAAAATATCAACAGCTTTCCCTTCCTACCCTTTTCCTTTACATTTGGTTGCTGAATAGACATTATATGGTATGGAATATCCCTTCAGTCAATTTGAATCAGCCATCCAGGCCATTTTACCCTCCAAGATCTTGCCCACCACCAACATACTGGTGGGAAGGTGAAATGTTGGAGAGACAGCACTGATAATGTGTCAACATGGGTCAGCAGTAGCCAAAACACTGGTGTGTTACCAACACCTTTCTGTCTACTGGCAGAAAGCACTGTGAGGGCTCCTGTGAGGAGCATTACTCCATCTCATACAGATCCAATACAAAATTCATGCGGTCATCACTGCTATAAATAAGTGTAATTTAAATCTATAGTAATTGTGGCCTTAGGAACCAGTATTTTACAACACTGAGCAATATGTTAGCAGTCTTTCATTGTCTTCTCCTTGAATTTTGTATTGAAGTGTGTATAAAAGTGCATTTGTTATTCCATGGAAGATCTGAATAACAGATCTCAGAAAGACTTGGCTATTTTCACAGAAAGTCTGGCAATGATGTGGAGACGGCATGTAGAAGCACAGGCTGGAAGCAAAAAGGTATAATACGGTCCATTGTGGTGGAGATAAATGAAGGAAAAAGTACACCAGTTTAAAAATAGCCTGCTTGTCAGAAAATGTTTTTGTGAAAACTGTTTCAGAACAAGAGTGTTAATATGTTCTGAGAGCAGACACCAACCTGGATATGTTATAGAATAGGAAAATTATCTACAGTTTTAGAAATGCACATTATGAAGGAGCAAGGAGAGAGAAATCTGAATCTAGCTCATAGGCTTGCAAAAACACCAAAAGGTTTTCATGTCATTCAAATGTGTTCATGGAGTGCATGTCAATGTATTCTTGTGTTCTGTCTAAAATGCTACAGTGGCTATAAATGTCCATGGCAATCACAATGCCTAGGCCCCTCTACAGAATACCATCATCAGAGGACCTAGACAGATAATCTCTCTCTATCCCATAAAATCAAAATCTAGCTGACAGCATATTTTATTTGTCATTATATTTTTACTGAAGATGTCCTCTAAGTTCATTTAGTAAAAAATCTAGCTCAGATTTTCTTACTCGGAAGTTGTCTATGTTGTAAGAATCATTGAATACTAAAATGCAGCTTATAAATATAGGCTTACATACTTATGGCTGCTGTTGAATAAAAATTGTTCATTCTGATTCTTGTCCTAAAATCAGGAGTTAAAACCATAAAAGTTTGTTTTGGAAGGTATTCTGATTAAGAGACTGACATTAAGACCAGCAGCAGCTAGCCATAAATCTGCTGGCATTGTAGCTGCCGTTGACTGAGACTGACTTCAGATACAAGGTGTATAACCAGAGGTAAATACAGCAACTAAAAATACCCATTCAGAAATCTGGAGAAATTAAATACTAACTTTCACATGCTTTTTTCCAGTCTATATTTATCTTGAACCTACTGAGTTCATGTGAAAGACAGAAAAATTTTCCAGGCTTAAAAGAGACTAGGTCATGTGTTCAAGTAATATAACAATAATCTCCCTAGCCATTTTTTGTGGCTGCAGTTTTTATTCTCGTTTTCTGTATCTGTCAGGGTGGGTGTATAAAGAAAAAATGTACCTGTGGCCCATCACAGCTCTGTGCTCTCTTCTGTAGCACAATTTGTCACAATTCCATGACTCTGCAAATCCTAGTTTTTAGAAATGGTGTAACTGAACAGGTCCCATCTGCATCTTCTTATGAGGAAAGGCTGAGGGAGTTGGGCCTGCTCAGTCTCGAGAAGAGACAGCTGAGAGGGGACCTCATCAATATCTCCAAGTAAGGGAGAGTGTCCAGAGGATGGAGCCAGGATCTTCTCCATGGTGGCAGGCAATAGGGCAAGAGGCAATAGGCAGAAACTGATGCACAGGAAGTTCTACCTGCATATGAGGAAGAATTTCTTTACTGTGCAGTGACCATGCACTGGAACAGATTGTCCAGAGAAGTTGTGGCATCTCCCTCCCTGGATACAGTCAAGAACTGTATGAATGCAATCCTGTGCCATGTGCTCTAGCGTGACCCTGCTTGAGCAGGGAGATGACCCACTGTGGTCCAACCTTACCCATTCTGTGATCTTTTTTTCCTCACCCTCATTTATAAATATGGTTAATGAGGCTGATCTTTGGCATGCTTAATCCCTAGTTCATCAGCAGATACAGGGAATACCCTCTCTCTGATTCTGCAGTTTTCACCCTTATATATTCAAATCAGATACTTGCTGTGGTAGAGCATCAAGCAAATGTCTTCAGAGAAAATTGTAAACATCCCAGGAATCTTTCAAGGATTAGAGAGACTAGTAAACCGACATGTCATTTCTGTTTAACTTCCCTAAGGTGGACTCACCTAAGAGAACCTAAGTCACATCATCTCGAGCTGTACATCATTCTGCAGTTTCACAGTCTGAGGGTTGACGCAAACATTTTCCTCAGTACACAGAGATATTAATCGACAACATTTTATTTATTAGCCCCAGTTTAAAACCAAAACAAATGTTTAAAACAAAAACTCACAGATCTAAGTTTCCCAGGATTTCTGATATCAAGCTTCCTACTTTCATGCAAGCAACTAAAAAGCACCCTTGGCTGAGTTACACAGAATCACAGAATCACAAGGTCAGAAGAGACGTCTAAGATCATTGAGTCCAACCCATGCCCTAACACCTCAACTAGACCATGGCACCAAGTGCCATATCCAGTCTTTTTTTAAACATAACCAGGGATGGTGACTCCACCACCTCCCGGGGCAGATAATTCCATACTTTATTATTTTTTTACCTGAAAAAGCTTTTTCCTAATATCCAACCTCTATTTCCCTTGGCATAGCTTAAGACGGTGTCTTCTGGTTCTGTCAATTGTTGCCTGTTGAAAGAGACCAAGCCCCACCTGACTGAAACCAACTTTCAGGAAGTTGTAAAGAGTGATAAGATCACCCCTGAGTCTCCTTTTCTCCAGGCTAAACAACCCCATCTCCCTCAGCCGTTCCTCACAGGGTTCGTGTTCCAAACCCCTCCCCAGCCTCGTTGCCTCCTCTGGGCGCGCTCAAGCGTCTCAAGGTCCTGCCTAAACTGAGGGGTCAGAACTGGACAATGTACTCAAGGTGCACCCTCACCAGTGACGAGTACAGGGGAAGAATGACCTCCCTGGTCCTACAGGCCACACTATTCTTGATCCAGGCCAGGGGCCATTGGCCTTCTTGGCCACCAGGGCACACTGCTGGCTCATATTCAGTTGGCTGTTGACCTGCACCCCCAGGTCCCTTTTTGCCTGGGCACTGTCCACCCACACCTTCCATAACCTATAATGCTGCAGGGGGTTATTGTGGACAAAATGCAGGACCCAGCACTTGGATTTATTAAACTTCATCCCATTGGACTCTGCTCATCCATTCAACCATTCCAGGTCTCTCTGCAGAGCCCTCCTCCCTTCCAACAGATTGACACACACTCCCAGCTTAGTGTCATCTGCAAATTTAATGATGAAAGACTCAATACTCTCATCCATGTCATCAATGAAAGTATTGAACAGGACTGTCCCCAGCACAGACCTCTGGCGGACACCATTGGTGACGGATCCCTAGCTGGATGCAGCACCCTTCACCACTCTACGGGCCTGGCCTCCAGCCAGTGCTTAACCCAGCACAGAGTGTTCTTGTCCAAGCCATGGGCTGTCAGCTTTTCCAATTTTGACTATATAGGCTAAACTCATGGCTTGGTCAGCTTGGTACCATTCAAAACACAGAAACTGAAATTTTATAGGTATCGCAGCAAAACAAAAAAATGCCAGTTTCTAAAAATTAAAGCTGAAGTCACAGTTCCTATCAATCCCATTAAAGGGGTTTTGCTTCAGTTTTCTGTTTATGAGTTAATTAAGAACTGTAACTGTTTTCCTCTATATATCTTTATGTAGTGATGTGTCATACAGTTTCTAAGAATAGTTACTTGTGAGACATTTGTCGAGTACTTGACATTCAAAACAGGAATCATACTGAATTGAAGTTATGTTGACACGGCTGTTTTTGCCTGATTGAAAATGTGAATTATGTTAGTGAACTCACTTTACATGACTATCCTCTTCTATTAGCTTAGTATTATCTATTTCCACAAAAACTCCTGCCAGAAAATGTCATACATATAGATAGTGAAGACATATTACAAAGGAAAAACATAGGCACTGCTGAAGCCAATCTGTTTCTTAAAACTGGTATCTGTTGCTGTCTCGAAGTTTTCATTTTTTAGCTGCAGTATCACCCATACTTCACACAGTTCCAGTTACAGACGTGAGATTCTAAAAGCAATAGAAAACAAAAGGAGAAAAGGGACAAGCAACAGCAGAAACATTTTTTCTAATATCTCCATATCAACATTTCATTTCAGGATTGTAAAATTTTGATTTTTATCTTGTGAAGTTGATAGTTGTAAATGTTTCTTCAGTGAATGCTCACAAAACAGACTCAGTAGAGTCTGAATGAAGGTTGGTATTAATTCTTTCTCTGCATTCTTTCTGGGATCAAAAGATGGACTTCTAAATATGGAAGGAGATCACGGTTTTTACTGTAATATGAAGTTGATTACTTTCTTACTGTAATCCATTAGAGGCTGAGCTGAACCATCACATTGATTTTGATTGTAATCCCAAGCACTTCAAATCCAGTTCTCCATAAGGGAAATTTAAATTCATTTCAAGATCTCCAGCTCTTCAGTGTGTTTTTAGAGATCTTAAAAAAAAAAAAAACCACATAATTTAAGAGAATATAGGATTTTTTTACCAGGTAAGGATTAATTTGGATACTTTGTTGAAAAGCATTACAGATATTTTGTAAGATTTTTTCAGTTCTTCACTTTACACAATAGACAATAAACATTCAACATCTTTTTCAGTGTTTGCTCTTATTGATTTCTTCTTTATTTCTGCTAACACATAAGCTCTTGGTTAACATTTTACATTAGTATCCCTAATTACACTGTCCTCATCAACACGTAATTATTCTGTGTATAAATATAAATATAAATATAAATACGGCTTTCTGACATTCAACTTTCTGCACTAGTGAAGTTAAAGCAGCCATTTATTTACAATAGCATGGCACACATAATGCTAGGAAATTTAAATCACATTCAATTCAATATTCACTAAATGTTCAGGAGTAGAGGGTAATTCAATGTGCTGCTTTATACTCCTTCAAAAGGAAATACAGGAAATATTGCTTAATGATTCTGAGAAAATCAGTAAGACATAATTTAAATTTCCAAAATTAAGATCTCCCAAGGCTTAAGTACCTGAATTTTTAATAGGGTGATTGAGAGCTTGTTATTAGGAATGCTGAAGGTTCACTTAGAGCACGTGAAGGTTACTGAAATTAAGAACTACGCATACTTGTCAAAATAGCATTTTTGGTCACTATGTAATATTCAAGAATACTTTTCTTCTATTCCAAAAATATCTACCAGTATTAAATTTATGATCTGGAAATTCCCGAACTCTCAAAGCCATCTACAGAAAAAAAAGAATAAATCATCAGTAAGTCAACAGCAAACAACGTTTCTTTCCCTTTTTCTTTGGATTTCAATTGCAATGATTTTTAAAGTATATTTTAAGAATTTAAAAAAATTTAGGAGCTTTTATTTTTCTGTGCATTTTGTGTCAGTCTAATTTATTTAAATCCAGCTGCCCTCTTTCCACCAACTCATAATGATACTGAAATCAAGGATCATAATTCTTAAAGACTTTCTCTCTAATCCATTCTTACTGGGAAAACAAACAGACAAATAAACAAACAAAAATATTAAAAAATAGCACAAACAAAACCCTTTCTGATTTCATATGCATGAAAACAGAGAACTCTCCTAGCTTGTCTGGAGGGATATTCAAGATAAAGTAAAGCAGTGCAGAGGAGGCGAGTCACTGAATTGTGTGACATATTAATTTTTTGCATTCATATATCAGAAATATGACTGAGAAGTTAACTTCAGTGACACCACCTATACCAAAAAGAAGAAAAGTATGTCTAGTTCCTCCTCTCTGCTCTCATCTTTACAATGAGGAAGAGAGCATATATTAGAATTTAGTTCAAAAGTAGTAGCTCATGTCTCTGAGTTCAACAAAGTCACCCAGAACTGCTAGTTTAAAAGAAATTTGCACAAATAATGTAGTTCACTCACGTTCAAACTGGACAACAGTCTTTAATGTATAACTCTCTAAGGAGGTTCCCCTTTGGCAGCCTCCCTCCCTCCATGGCACCATGAAAAATTTTGCTGCCTTGAGAAAGATCATTATTCCTTTTATATGGTTCTTTAGAACTAACTGTGTCTGTTGGTTTTTCACAAAGTATTGAGCTGAACAGTAGGGAGAATCAGCAGCAATTCTGTCTTATACTAATGAATTAAAAGAATCCACAGAACTCATCCCTGTTCTGGAATTCAATCATTGAAAGTTCTTCTATTGAAAGTGAGAACATTGTCCCTTGAACGGTGTAGTCTGTCAGGTCTGTACTTGGAAGTCAGAAGAGACCCAGGGTCATTCCCAAAAAGCAGTGGCCATTTTCCCTCAGTTTAGGAAGCAAGAGCTTAGCAGTTCAGACTTGAGCATTTCTGAGGCACTTATTCCTTTTTTCCCAGAGAACATTCATGTAGCTCTTTAATTCACTAGTGGGCTGTGCCACTCTGGGTCAGATGAAATTATCTGCAAAGAGAGTATGATTTCTCCCAATGAGCAATGTGGCACAATCAGTTTGGAAAATATTCTGGAGTAATGTAGATAAACAGATAAACTCTGGTAGCCAAACTCTTCTAAAGGAGAGCAGAGAAAATGTTATTTGGCAGTCTTAGAAAGGGATTTCTTGGTATGTTGTCTGTAAGAAAAATGTAAAAGATCAGCCTTATAACTCTCTTCACCTTGTGAGCTCCTCCTCTTATGAATTAGTAGTAATTATTTCTATAGACATAATTTATTTCTTTGTTTCTTTATAATCGTTCAGAATGCGAGGCAGTCTAACTAGTAATAATAATTACAGCATTAGATAATTATTCTCTTGTATCTTTCTCTCTCTCATTCCTACAACTGTCATTTCAGTGATACAACTTCAATTATGAACTTTATTACCTTAATATTTCTTATTTTGCACAGATTGCTATACAAACATACAATCTAGGGAAGACAGAATTAAATCACATCAAAGAATTTTTCAATCTTTTCATAAGACTGATAATTTTTATTTTTGCTTCCTTTTTTTTCAAAAACAATCTAAGCAAATTAGTTCAAATTGCTGAATATCTATGTGAGTCATTTTCAGCTTCAATATTGAACAAGAAAATAAAACCATTCTTTTTATAATCCTTCACAGGAAATTATTAAGACATACCAATTATGCAACTATTTTTGGAAGGCAAGAATTTAATCTTTGTCATGTTGAGGTGTCACTTTATGACCAAATTTTTAAATTGCAATATGTACTTTCAAGGTATTTGGAATTCATCTCCTCTGCCTATATGGGTGAACATCAGCATCAGGAACATTAGAGGACCAATCCTTGGGAGCTACCTGGTGACCAAAAGATAATAATGAAGATCAGGACAAGAGTAGGATCCACTTCTTTCTGGAAATTACTTTCATGCTAAGGTCTACAAACCTATTCAGAAATTGCCACACAGTGACCAGAACAAAAGAATTCCCTAAAGACCTATTAAAAGTGCCTGTTTAGGAAGTGGTATCCTCTTTAATTTCTATATTCTGGCTCAGGACATATTATTTCATTAATATTCAGAAATAAATCCAGTATTATAATGACAGGTTTTAAAGCTTTAATGATGTCTTTGCACATGATTGTTGTCATTCTGTTACTTTTCATAGCTAGTGCAATGAATCTTTTAAAATTTTTTTAGAATTTGCATTTTTAAGAGTGGCATTATTTTATCACTCTAACTTCTTCCTTTTTCCAGCACTTTCTGGTGCATACTGTCTTATGTTTGTACTGAGGAGATCCCACATGGCTGCAGAATTAATTTTTATAAGCATTTGGGCTGAAGAAAATATTAATGAGAGATGGGAGTAACCACCATAGATATGTTTTCTTTGCTTTTTAAAATTTGGGTTCTACTAAATTTCTTAGGTATGCCCATATCTGTAATTTAACTAAATGCAGCTAATATATTTACTTATGCTACCTGAGACACACAGTGCCAGAATGTATGCCAAAAAATTCTAATGGGCCAGACCTATCTCTAACAAATTGGGATAATTTGATCAAAGGAAGATATCTATATCTTAATTGACCTTCAAAAGCTCCCTTATTTAGCCTTGTGGAAGAAATGGGCACTTTTAAATCCTAATTCATGACATTCTAGATCAGCACGGTAACTCAGCCTAAGCACATCTTGAGACTTGTTTTGGTTTGTTGTATTTTTTCTCCCTCAATTTATTTTAAAGAAACCACATGTCACAGGCTTCTTTGTGCATCTTTATGCAGTGTCCATACCTACATATGTAAACAGGACTAACTTCAGCCCTGGCTTCTGGAGCTGGTTCTTTAGCTGGAGGATGCCAAGTATCCAGGATTGGGTGGAATCTGCAGAAATGCTCTAGCAATTGAGAAAATCAAGCCTAGATGAACCTGTACAGTTCCAGCAGTAGCTGACCCAGATGGTTTCTGACAATCCATGAGTTAGGAGGCCTCAGATTACCCAACTTTCATTTTAGGCATAAAAGCCGTTCACCCTGCCCCTATATGCTCCCACAAAATCTGACCACGGACACCATAAAGCTGATCTTTAAGTGCTAGACCAGGTACAACTGATTCCACTGTCTCAAAACAATGTATTTTTGAGGAGGCATTCTTGCCTCTTTGATTAAAGGTGTAACACTTTTCATTTGCAAGATGTTCTGAATTACCCTTGTCTCCAAACAGCATTGAAGAAAGGAGGCTTTAGCAGCTACCAAGTCAGTACTCACTTTAAATGTATTTTCTGCAGATCATGGAATCAACAGAAATTGAAAATTTTTTTTAGACATCTCGCAGAAAATAATGCAAAATTCTAAAAGTTCAAAATGGATTTACTGAAAGGAATAAATATACCTTTAGACTACTATTACAATTCAGATGTTTCAATATTTTATTTCACAGTTACTATGATCTATTTGTGGTATACTTAGAAAAACTTGAGTTCACAGACCATTGACTGCATGGCAAGCAACAGCCACTCAGAAATCATTATCCTCTTTCTGCTAAACTAGTTTACATATAAAGAAATTTAGACACATTTAGGAGTGAAATAGATCCAGCTAGGATCAGTAAAGGTGTCTGAGATGTATAGCAGATTTTACATGTAATGAAAGCATGAAAATGGTTAAATTATTTAGTCAGGAGAAGAGAAATATTGAAAAGGAACTGAATCACAACATAAAACATAAAGGAAAAAGACAAAAAACCTGTTACTGTAATCTGGCTTGTCTCACAGAATTTTAAAACACCACAATATCATGCTATAAGGAAAATAGACAACAAATATGCAGTGTTTTATAAAGTATGCTTCTACACCAAGTAGTCTTATCAAAAAGATAAGTACTGCATAAAATCATGAAAGAATTGGTCTTAACCAGGTCTTAAAAGTACAGACAGATAATGTAATATCCACTAATAATATTTTTAACTATAGTAGCTGAGATAACGATAAGGCTAATCAGATCTCTGTTCGTGGGGTATACTCTGATACCATGCTGCAGCCAGGAAGGAATTATTTGTATCCTGTGTAAACTATAATTTAATGCAGCTGGTTACATGTCCTGTGGAGGAAGCTTCTGCTATAACATTAGGTGAAGGCAGTACTAAAATCACTCCTTTGCACAGTGACTGTGATCTAGAATAACCAATCTTAGCAGTGACATCTAAATTTAGTTATGGGTGAGACAGTTAAACACAGAATAACAATGTGGATTATTTCTCCTTGAAATTTGCAATATGTTTCTTAGGAAAAAAATGTTAAAAGAGAAATTGTTTTAATTTTAGTTTCCTTAACTTTTATGTCTTAAATTTAGACTTTTACATAAAACTTGTCAAAAAACAGTAAAATGCAAAGTCACTATGGAGAAGCCATATAAAACAGAAAGGACTTGGGGCTGATGCACTTTTTTGGCTTGCACTCATTATAAAACCATGATCTCCTGGAATTTCTTATAAATATGACAAAAGCAATAGCGGGATAAAAATTCTATATTGATAACATGCAAAAATCTCAGAACTGAAATGATGTTGAAATGCAAGATTTACACACAGTTTTTCTTTCATTAAGTTATGTTGTAAGTCAGATTCTAGAAATTCAGCTAATTTATCCTTTTAATTGAGGTACTTTTTCAAGCTGTCAAACTTATAACCATTCCTGTTGATTAGCTTTGCTTTTTCTCTCACTTCTGAGAAATAAGTTATTTTTACCACCTTCAAGGTAAAAGAAAAAAGCAGTGATCCTCATTTGTTTTCTAATTTTGCAAATTTCAATATAACAGACAGTACAGATATGATCATCAGAAAAATGCTTAGTACTTTGATATGTGAAAGACTGGTCTTGACATGCTAGTCGTCTGCAGAATAACAAAATTTTTGTCACAACTTTCAATAAAAGTTTGTATCTTTCTTTTAACAAACAGAGAAACTGAAGCACAGGGTGGTGGAATGACTTGCCAAGGTGAGCAGACAGGTTGATGCCAGCAATGTTCCTAGAGGTCAGGCCTCCTGGGTACTGCTCCTCTGGGATGTGCACTCAGAGTTGTCTGTGGCCAGAAGATAAAGGTGTCCAACAATTGGTCCTATTGAAAGTGAAATTTCAACCCTGTGTTAGAAAGCAGACATTTGTAAAGAAATATTTACTCCATTGCACTTCAGTAACAATAGAGTTACAGAGGAATGGGTATAATCACCAGACAAGAAAAGTTAAAATTAAGTTCCTAGAGATAGTTTCATGGCCTGTGAAGAAGGTGTTTTGAAAGTCTTTGTTTTGCAAAGTAAGTCAGCAGTTACTAGGCTCATATATACAAGTTACTATACTTGTACATGTTCTGTGTCACTTAGGCAAAATATGTGGAAAACACAGTGAGTCAGACTGGGACTTCTCCTTTGCAAGGAGAAACATAAGAATCAGAATATATGTGCAACACATATTGCTTTTTCTGAACAGCTCCATAAATATGCATCTATTTAAAACCATAGGGAGAAAGCCTAGCCCAGATCAGCTTCAAATCAGATTTTCATGCCATGTACTGAGCATCTTGGGATGAAAACATTTCTGTGGAAGAAGCTGCTCTACCTCAGCAATAAGGCTCTTAGCTACAAAGTATTTTCTGTTTTCTTCTTGGGAGGGGGCTAGGGAGCGGGGGGTTCAGTTTCTTCCATTCCCATACTCAAATTGTTTGGCAGCAGACAAATTTACAAAAAAACCAAAACAAATCTGGACTGGAGTTAATGCAACTCCACTTACACATTGTGCGGCTACTGATCACAGTAGGATCACAGTGTGACCTAACGTGACACTTCAATCACTCAACAGCAAACAAATGTAACATAACAAACATAAGTAGAACCAGGAAAAGCAGAAGCAGTGACATGTACCAAGGGAAAATGTTATCTAATATTCTTCATGGGTGAGGAGATACAGGAGACTGAACAGAGGAACTGGATGTTCTTACTGACACCCTGAAAAATTCATCTAGCCTCCTGATGGCCCTGCAAAAGATGGGAGTCATTGTTAGGCCCTCTGTCACACCTGCCACTCCCATGGGGATGTTTTATACACTGTATGGCATCTAAAAAGACACCTGTTACCCATATTAGGCACCTGAATTGCTTGTCATATTTCTGTGCACAGCCCTGAAGAACATGCAGTCAAAATATATGGAGCAAAAAAAATCTATCTACATTTAATGTGGAGTTCAGTAAGTAAGGCTGCATCTAAATTGCTTAGTAAGTGTGTCTGTGGCAGGCTGGCAAGTCCTGATCCCCTTATCATTCAAGTCAGAGACCTGTTAGCAGTGCAAAGTGGTGGCTTTTCAGTCTGCACACAGGAGCTTCCTTTCCATAAAAGAAGTTGCTAATTTTTTCAAAGGAATATATTTCTAAATTTAAGCTTTTTCCAAGAGAGGTTTGAGCAAAATGTCTTTTTACTTCATGCTAAGAATGTGGCAACTGAAGTAGACTTCATAATCCACTTCGATTTTTAAGAAAACTGTAGGAAAAAGGTGAGCAATAAGACTTGCCTGTGCGTAACATGCATGAAATTGGTATTCATTATGGCAGACTGTCTGGTGCACAAAAAGACACTGATCTAATATGTGTCAGGCCATAATACAGAGAATGGAAGATTGCTTGCGCTTTCCTCTTCATGGCTGCTTTCTCAGTACTTTCAATCAGATTTTCTGGCAGCAACTTAGGCAGCAATAAAGGTATAACACAGATTTCTCTTCATTTCAAACTGTTACAATAACAGATTAAAATTCCATACTTTGTCAGCAGTCAAATAAAGCAGATAAACCTAGGTAGTGTGAAAATACTGCAAGGTCTGTGAACACTAGACTGAGTAAAGTACAAAATACACATTCTAAATAAAGGTAATTCATCAGTTAACTGTAGCATGCATCTTGCGCAATCATTAATTTCAGGCTGTTTAGATAAATCACAAACTTCAACATATTTATGAGCATGCAGTTTCAAGATAAATATGAAATTAAAAAATTTAAATGAAGCCTATTAGGCCTAGCAAAGGTTAATTGATGGATTTATCATATGATGCTAAAATGTACCAAGAAATAATAAATCTAACAATAATGAATCCAATTAATACTACACGGTTCTACATTTATTCTAAATTTCCAAACTGCAGTAAATCTTGAATCCCAACAGGAAATTGTGCTTTCTTTGTATATCTTCATTAATCAAGTCCAGTTTTATGCTGTTCAAAACAATCAAAAAACATGAATCAGAAGTCCAGCAGAGTTCAGCCATCAAGAAGATAGACATATAAGCAGTTATTGAATTACTTAAATGCCAATTTTATTAAAGGTTGTTTTCCTGTGTGCTGACACTATACTGTTATTTTTTTACTTTATTTGTTCCATATGCAGACACTAAATATCACTGAAGAACATGAAAAGTGAAAGAAAAAGCATATGCTTAAAAGTAAGCTTATTCTAATATTTGTTGAAATTCCCTGATATAATGTATAATCCTCGTTTTGATTTACAATCAATTTCTACATTAAGCCAGCAAAATTATAAAACATTACATTATAAACCATATATATATATGCTATTTGAACCTGTTTTTTCTGTGAAACCATTTATCTTGTGGGTTGCAAAAAATAACACATTATCTGAAAAACTTTATTCTTGGCACACCTACATTCTCTCTTAGGACTATGCTACAGTAGCTGAATAAATTTCCTAATCTCAGTAATAGTTCAACATGGAATACAACAATTTTCTTTTAAAAATATTTTTAATATTTAAAAATTTGCTAAAAACTAATTTGTTTGTTTGTTTTGTTTATGTTTAAAAAAAAGTGTGCCTAACCACATGTTTTTAAAGGACAAGGAATCAGTTTAGCTTTACATTCTTCTGTTTCTCTCTCTCTCTTCCATGAACTGGGTTTCTGTTTTTCCTCATCATTTTGTCATACATGACTGGAAAGCTTGGGAAGTGAGGTTGTCACTATAAAAAGATTCACAAACTACTTTTTCCCCTCCTATGTTATGACACAAATGACAAAATGTGTTATAATGAAATAAACTGAGATAAAAATATTCTGAGTACTGGTTCTAGTCTCTATCTCTTAAAACCAAATAAACCATGCAAACATTAGAAAGTTTTTAAATGAAACTTTTAAATAATTTATAGAGTTTCAAGTTCAAAAACAACTCTCTCAAAAGTACTTAATGCAACATAACCAAATGATCACATGAGTGCAAGAAGAGAAGTTCCTTGATAGTTCTTCACTGAAACAATTCATTTGGTGAATTTTCCAGTGAATATTCTAATTCTCTTAATATTCACACCACTTTGTCATGCAGATAGGTATTTCAGGCTTCATTCAGGAAAATATTACACATATTTTCTTCCCTTTTTCCAAAGAGATTAAAAACTTGATACATACTGAGTAGCTTCTCTGTGCAAGTTCTTAAATATTATAACAGATCGAGCTTGTACAGAATGGGAAACAAGCTCTTCCAATTTCTTCCAACAGCTTATGGCAATTTATGTACATTCTGTTGCATTTACCCAGAAATTTTGGAGTAACTTCAGCAGCTTGTTTCTGACAATATAATCTGAAAATCACTTGATTCACTTCTGAACTAAAATCACCTATGGCTGATTCCTTCCATATGAAATATTCAGTTCCTCAAGGCTCACCTGGAAAACCAGCATTTTCAGATTATTCTACCCAATATTTACATGTAATAGAAATTTAGTTTGATTTTTTTTTCTCTTTATTCATATCCAAGTGGGGCAGAAGGATTTCTTTTTATCAAGATGCTTCCAGAGATAGAAGAGTTAATAAGCTATTTCTTTTTTTCCTGCATATTGAAATTCTAAAGCATATATAATCATGGCTCAGCTTTTCCTTTGAAATTGCAGAAGCTTGTTTTTGTTTATGATCTGTCTTGAGTCTGTATAACAGACCGTCCAGGCCGTACAACAGTTTGTTTTCCAGTCTGCTTAGATGATGCAGCGTTATCTGCAGTTGTTTGTTTATTTGTATTTTATCTTTAGGAGAATCTGGTATGCACCAGACAGCTCTGTTTTGATAAAACCATTTTATTATAGCTTGGCATTTCTGTCTTAGTTTCTTCTTGTGCTTTCTTTCTTTGTTCCACAAGAACTAAAGGAAGCCTGGCCCAACCTTAACATTAGTTCAGTGTTATGTATGCAATGCTTCTTACAACTTACAAGCTTGTTATTTCAGAATGTTGCTACAGAGAATAATTTCAGCAGGTTAGTTATTTCTCCAATACCTCACTTGTAGTATATAAGGACCCTTGTTTTATGTTTAAAATGAAATATTGTTAATCTGCTAACAATATTAATACTGTTAATCAAGTTTATAAACATCTGTCAATAAATAGTTAAGGATAAATCACAACCCATCCTTTCAGACTTATTTTAGAGATAATCTTTGCTTGCTTTGTGAAATGATAGTATTTACACCAGTAAAAAAAAACCAAACCACAACAAAACAAACAATAAGAACAAAAAAAAAGCCCCAAAAAACAACAACAATAAAAAAAGCCTTTTAAAAGCCCCTTATAAAAAAAGCACCAAGTCAACACTCAAATGAAGTTTGAATATTTGAGAAAAAAAAGTCATATCCTCCTAGTTGGTAAATTATTCATTGAGACCTGGTGAAATTTACCCTGAGAGATTTCAGCTTGTTGAAGCAATAAAGAATATTAGGGCAGGACAGTCAAGTTTCCAGATTATTAACAGGACAAAACCAATGATTACCTAGAAGAAGGAATACCCAGAGTGTTATAGGGGTATCATTATATTTTCAAGCTCAGAAAACTTCTTGGACAGACTGTCTGTTGGTAAGGATACTGAAGAGACCAAGAGGCCAAGTAGCAGTCAAAACAAATTTTAAGAACTAATTACACAATTTCAAAGAAACTTCAATCTGTAGTAAGGGAGAAAAAAGTTTTGTTGTCATATGCCATAATGTGAGTAGCGCATCTGACACTACAAATGAGTGAAAATTCATCTACATCAAATATTATGGGTTACATGTACAATAAGCTAGAGATTCATACTGAAAAAAATAGGCACTGTGATGCAGTGGAGTCAAAACTGAAGGTTGTGTCAAGTGGTGTTCCACAGATGTCTGTTTTGAAACTGGAATAATTTAATATTTTAATTAATTATATGGACAGTGAAAAAGAGGCAATGTTTATTAATTTCAAATGTTTATTAAATTCACAAATTATTCCAAACTCAGAACAGATCAAAGCACATTGAAGCGCAGGGATGGAATTCAAAATTATTTCCAAGAGGATAAAATAGTAAAAAGTAAATAGAGTGCAATTCAAAATGGGAGAAGAACAAAATAACACTTTAAAGTAGGTATAAATGATCCCATGTACAACATTGAAATCAATGAGCTAGACTGCAGTGCTGCTAAAAAATACCAAAGTACCTGTCTGGCTTAGCTACTCATCTAGCACAACTGGATATATCCCATAGTATGGTGCCTGCCCTGCAGAAAATCTTGTCACCATTGGCCTTGTGTCATATCCTGAGGTCACATCTGGGTGGCTCAGGTGTGCTACAGCATCTCAAATAGCCCTTGGCATCTGTGTGTGTGGGCAAGAGACAGGGTCTTAAATAATTGCAACCAGGGGAGCCCAGAAGGCTGCTCAGCTCACCTGAAATTCGGCATACACACACTGTCAAATGAACAGCTCTCCAGGCAATGCTGGGTTGGATTCAGTGAGATCCAGATCCCACTTCAGGAGAGCCCAGGTTTCCCACCGGTGTTGTGTCATACCTGGCAGCCCCATCTGCATCTCTCAGATACATGGGATATTTCAGATGACATTAGGCACCGATGTGTGGGCAGCTAAATCAGACCTTACATTTCCCCAGACTCTCATGGGTTCCCATGACTTTGTGTTGTCTATAAATACAGCACTTCAGCTCTGTGTGTGTGTGTGTGTGTCAGAGATGTGACAGACACATTTAGGTTTATGCAGCTGAGAAAAATTCCACCCTGACAGGATGCAAAGACTCCATTTGGCTATCTCAGCAGGACTGACTAAATATATAAGAAAAGAAGAATCTAAGCAAACATGTTATTTAAATCAAATTAAATAAATAAGTAAATAAGTAAATAAGTAAATAAGTAAATAAATAAATAAATAAATATCAGTCCTGGAATATAGGGAAGGCTGAAAATGAAGGCTAAATTCCTTGTCTCTGCAGCAAAGACAAGAAATAGTATTCCTAAATTGTAGAGAGCTATAGTTCATGCACAAATTTTGGTCTGTAGTGAGGGTGAAATTTGTCTTGGAATATTGTGGAATTTCTATCAGTGGAAGTTTCCAAAACACAGTAATTGACATCCTCCAGAACAGCCTGGCATCACTGCCACTGCCAAAAATCAGCTGTCTACTTTTAAAAAATCCTGAACTGTCTGTAAAAATATTGTGATGGTTTAGGAATGGTATTCTTCAAATTGGTGCTCCCACTGAAAGCACTCCAAACCATGTGCTGCTTGCTCACTTCCCCCGCTCCCCCCCTTCCCCTTGCAGTGGGCTAGAGAGAACTGGAGGCAAAAAAGATAAAGATCAGGTGTTGATGTAGCAACAATTTACTATAATCAGCAGTGAGGTAAGAAAATGAGCACTAACAGCAACAATATTGCAATAAAAGTGTACAGGAGAGGCAAGCGATTCATATGCAAATATCCTGGCTCTGAAGAGACCCCTTCCTCACCCCCAGAAATGATGGGAGCTGGTATAGGATAGGGTATAAATAGGGTATAGACCCTGCAGGGTCCTGGCCATGCCCCCTCCTGGCTACTGCACAAATTAACCCTGTCCTGGACAGAACCAGGACAATTATCCTGTGTCATATACTAACAATTTGTTACAACCTGTGTGTTACACATACAGCAAGAGCTCCACATAATATGACTTTGTGTCACTACAAAATTCCATTTGTGACAGGCAATATTCCTACAGTGTAGCTGAGGTTGAGAAGCATCCCATCATTTTTGGAGAACCTGCTTCTCCTCCTGAAAGACAATATTTATAACTCCCTTTTGGGACTATATGTTTGATTGCCATATCATCATTTGGGAATAATTATTTGTCTCTTGCGCCAAAGATCAGCATGGTTTGCACAAGACTGGCTTTGTTTTTTTGAACCTCTAGCTGTCGTTTTCTTTCTTAATGGAATCATCATCTACCTTTGATGCTAGATCCCTTCTGCACCAATAGTTTCACAGTCTGACTCTGCCGCTTACAAGGATTTGCTAAACTGTAGCTGCTAAGCAATGTAGGCTCACTGAGTTGAGCATCTGCCAGGAGCTATTTGGCATATGGTCAGGATGAGACTGCTACAGAGGCAACCTCAATAGACAAACCAACTTCTGGAGTACATGTGTGTCCTTGCCTTATCTATATGCTGTGTCTATGTGACTTTTACATGCAATCTGAACAGCAAAAATACAGACAGGAATTTCCCTGTTGTCTGTTTCTTTGCTGAGATTCTTTCTCTAGAGAAGTTAGTGAATCTTCCCACAGACTTTATTGTAACTACCATGTCTGTGTCTTCTTCTTCAGATAAAAGAGAAAAATTCCATGTGCTGTCCTCTAAAAACACCAGAGAGCTCTCCAGTTAAGTCCAAAATTAGTCCTTGTCTCTTGGACAAGCACAGTGCAAGATTCTGTAGAGCATTTCCAGCAAGTTTGAAGTGTTAGTGAACCCACCCTTTTGCTATGCTGTCTTCAGAAGAGAATAAATCAAAATATAGAGTTGTTAAAGTGCATATAAATTCTATGGATGAGTTCAGTCCCTGTGTGCATTCTTTTTCTCATGATTAATATCACATAGGCATTTATTCTAATACTGATCTTCCTCCACAACCAAAGAGGAAGCCAAAGTATCTGGAAAATGTTTCCCTTTTGTAAACATGATAGCCATTCTTTATGCCTTCATTTAAACACTTCTACAACAAATAGTAGTCTCTGTAAATTCATCTTTGAGCCAATCCAAGAAAAATATATATGAATTTAACATAAAAAATATTGAATATAATTTCTGACATAAAATTAAAGCAGTAATTACCTAACTATTGTTTTTACCCCAGCTCTGGTTAGTTAGCAGAGGAATAGCTCATTACATTCCTTTCCTAGACTATAATTTACCTACTTGAAACATTAGAATTTTATTAGGGAGTTGACACCAACTCATTCCCATGAAAGCCAGAGAGTAACAGTGACCAGTCACTAGAGAGTAGTGCTGGTATCTCTTTGTTACTTCAGGAGGAGAACCCAATACAGAAAAGGAAGAAATAAAACAATAAAAAAGAAGAAAAAATTTAAAAAAAAAAAAAAAAAAAAAAAAAAGAAAGAAAAATAAGAGAGTGTGTGCATTTTTTTGTTGTTTTTTTTGGTTTTTTTTAATTCCACAGAGCCCATAGATTGTATCTCAGAATGATTCAGCTGAAGTGGATTCCTTCAGAATATCTAGGGTCCTTTCCTGAACTCTTCTGAAGATTTTTGACATTTCTCATTAAAAGTTTAGACTTCACACTAGATCTCAGAAAAATTGTCTGTATCGATACACTAAAATGTCAGTAAAATAAATGCCAAACACTGGAAGGTGTTGCTGTATCCATCAGTCAAGACTATAATTTGACATTAAGAAACAATAAGCCAGCATGATGCCCCACTATTCTCAAATCAACTCTTGGCCCATGACACACTTCTTAAACCCCTTCTGCACAACCCACTTAGGCACATATGTCCTCTTCTCCCATCTGCTCAGCATTTTACCATTACCTCCAGCGTGTGTCTAACTATGACTGGATGCACGCATAGCAGCATTTAAGTATTTTAAACTCCTACTCAGATCTTTTTTTTCATAATACATTTTTTTTATTTGTGAAAACTCAAGATCTGAAAAGTCTAGCTGTTATATTTCACTGAAAGCTCAGATGCCTGAGCCTATCAAAGATGGGAGCCTTCACAGACAGTGGTTTACAGGACAACCCCCACTGATCCAAATTCCAGTCCTAAAGATAACTAGTACTAGACAGAGTTCTTTTTGCTAATAGAATGCAATAGAGTCTCATATATTTATACCAGCTCTCAAATCCTAGCATAAATTGCAAGCAAATATAGCATTTTATTTCTTTACAGGTTTGTTGTTTTTTGGGGTTTTTTTAATTGGCTGAAGTATGGTTTATGAAGGCCATTGTAATAATTCCTGAAGAAACATGAAACTAAAATCCTTACAGCTGAACACATTTTTCTCCTCATAAAATATACAGACATATTTCCATTTAGAAGTCTGCCTACAAAAGTTAGGGTATATTGAATGAAATTTTTTCTCAGAAATATGGTAGAGAAGTTGAGAGAAAATTATCAATAGCAAGGTACGGACCAAGTAATGCAAAAGTTTAATTGGATCCTGCAGACAGACCCTTAGAGAAAAGATGTAGAAGTTTAAGTTGGCAATCCCTTTCTATTAAACTCTCTGTTGAACTAGCAAAAATTAAAAACTAAACACACAACTAATTGTCCCGGGCTCCATTTTAATAAGCTGTATAGGGAAGGAAGACAGAATCAGAGTAGAGCAATGCAGTGTGTTAGGAAATGGGTAAGTGAACTGGAGTGAAAATGCAGCCAAATGGGTGCAAAAATAAATACTATTAGAATATTGGAGCTGACTCATCCCTTCAGCAGGTGATGGTGCCTGTGGCACTGTCAGGATCACTCCTGGCAGTTCAGGGATCGTTGTGGAGGGGAATTCAATAGTAGGAATGCAACAGTGGCAAAGATGGAAAGTGCATGCCACAGTAGTTCCCCCTGTTTTCTGAAATACCTACAAATTCCTAGTCATAGTGAGCCTGAGAAAGAAAAAGCTGCTGTCACAATCCTGAAGGGGTAAATGGGAGATTTCTGTCCCACAGTAACTATGCCAGAGACAGGGAAAACTGGAAGGGAGAGATAAGAGGAGAGCAGATGTTTGACACTCGGTACCAGAGAGGAAGCCTATACTGTGGCTGCTGAAATGGAGAGATCCCCTGTGAGAACCATGTCTTAGAAAGCAGCTGCCAAGTCAAATAGCCATTAAATCTCAGCAGAAACAACATCATTGCACTACACTTTGTCTCTTTAGTAGACCCAACAGCAGTTCACGCTGGGCTAGTATCAACTGTACCGTACAAAGCCTGCATGAAAATACAGGCCAGAGTGACAAAAGCATGCACTTTTAATTAAACAGTTTGAAATTAAATGAAAAATGCACTGGGAAAAATGAGTGAAAAAGTTGGAAAACTAGCTTGTGAATTGAACCTATGTTCTTTTCTATGGATAATACCTTATTACTTTGCCTTGCCTCCACATTTTTCCAAGTAGAATTTAATTGACATTATATCTTTGCTTGTCAAAAATGCATCTTCCAGTAAGGGATAGTGGTCTCTGGTCCTTTCTCAGTTGCTCCTGAATACCTGGGCAAGAGGGCATGCAATTACTTCATGGATCTGGTCATTCTTTGTGTGCAGTTCTAATATCAAAAAGGGAGGATGTGCTGCTGGTACTAAAATGTGTTCACATTCAGACATAAAAAGTACATTGTCTGATATACAAAAATCTCCACGCTTAAAACAAACAAACAAAAACAAACAAAGCCATAACTTCCACCCCTTCCTTCCTCCACCCTTTCTTTGCCATAATAATCCAGGAAATTTATACTGTATGCTATATCAATCACATATCTGTCCTGTCTCTTCCAACTAGTACCACCTCTGTTTCAGTTGTGGGAAAAGAGAAGGTAGAGTAATACTCACAATTGTGCACTGCTGTTGCAGACAATCCTTTTTTCTTGTCTGCCTAATAAATGGAACCATTAATTCCCCTTTCTCCAGCAGGAAACAGGAAGGACATAAAGCATACTTCTTGAAAGGCCATGACACTTGACAACCATAGAAGATGACTTGATGTAGGCCATTTATTCTTGCTGATTTCAGATGAGCTGTCCTAGAGAAATCTGTGTAAGAAGATCCAGGGCTGAGAAACCAACTAGATCTAGAGATAGCTAAACAGGTAGAAAGTAGAAAGAATAATGGCTCTGTGACTGATAGATTTGAGGGAAATAGTCTTAGGGGTAAGAGACAAGAGACTAGGAGAAGTGGTAATGATTAAAAAAAATACATATATATATATTTAAATGTTATATCCTTTGAGATAGGAACAAGGAGTTGATGAATTGCTGAAGAAGAACAAGAAGTTGGTAGAACTTGGAGAAAAGAGACATAATAAGGAATTTATAGAGATACTTTGGGTGCCTACTATGGTGAGGTCAAATCATGTATTGCTGATTGAAGCTACACATGCTTTCAGGAGCCAGTGCATTACTTGGTATGAATAAAAAGGACATATGGGAAAAAGATTGCATGAACAGCGTATAATATAAAATTAACTGTAATTGGGGTAGATGTATGACTAAGGGCAAAGTGAGAACAAGCAAGGAAAATGCCGTGGCCCAGATCCAACAAAATATTTATGCTTTCAACTTCTAACTGCTAACATTAGATGGTAATAGCTTTCACAGCAGGTAAGCTCATAAATCATTTGTTGAATCTAAGCCTAAGGCTGTTGCATGCTAATCCAATGATTTTAAAAGTAAGGTTTACTGAACATATTTACAAATTTTAAAAATATAGCTAATAGTATTAAAATAATACAGGCTGAGGAAACTGTGCTTGTTCCTGCTGGAGAAGTGATAGCTTTGGGGACAGCCAACAGCAGTCCTCCCTATTTTATGAGAAAGTTAATGAAGAGAAAGGAGCCAGGCACTTCACAGCTGTGTGGGAGAGGAGGACGAGAGAATAGGTGTAATTTAAAACAAGAGACGTTCAGGTTGCATGTGAGGAAAAGCTTTTTCATGATAGAGACAGTCAAGTGGGGAAACAGGTTGTCCAAAGAAGTCATGTGTCCATCCTTGGAGATCTTCAAGGCTCAGCTACACAAAGTTTTGAGTAGCCTCGTCTGGTCTCAGAGCTGATCCTGCTCCAAGCATGAGATTGAAATAAATGCTTCTTGAGGCCCCTTCCAAATTCAATCATGTGATCCCATGAAAAAATTTTCACCACTTCAGTGTGCAATTGCTGCCTCATTTTATCTAGGAAATATGCTAGTGGTATATTTTATATTTCATGAAGGCATGTAGCTATGTGTGTTTGCCCCAACTAAGGTGTTTTCATTCATGAGATATCCTATTTAATAATTTTTAGGGCAGGAATGGACGTAAAATGAACTGAAAAGCAAAATATATATAAATATTGTTAGTGAGCTTGTATGTACTATACATATAGTATACTACCAGTGCAATAACTGGTCTGGGGTTCAGTCAGAACAGATGAAAAAGTTAATAAAACAGAGTGAAGCTCCAGATTGAAATATGTTCCACATTCACATGAAGCAAAACAAGATTGCAGGGAAAAACTGGCTTGTGTTGCCAATAGTATCAATGCTAGTGTCTAAGTAATCTCCCACTGAAAATGGAGGGAAGCCTCTAAAACACTGAAAAACAAAGACACCTAAATGGTCCCAAGTTAGTGAGCTGGAATTTTCTGAACCATTTTTCTACACATGGACATTTAAAATACACCTAACCCACACTTTAAAATAGCCAATTTAATTTCTGCAAGTTGACAACTTGGATTTTATGTGGTATAAATTTTAAAAAATGTAGAAAGAGTAACAATTTCAAACAATGATTGTGTCATGTCATTATGACCAATAGCTGGCGCCATGAATAAAACATAGGTATTTTATGACTATAATAACTGAAAAGTGGACATAAATATTCTGAACCAGCTATAGACCTACCAAGATGATTTTCTAATATTGATATTTTTTCCTTCTGTATTGATGCATTTATAAGCTAAGTCAGTCTGTAAGTACTCTCACAATGTGCAACAGCTCTTTAGGAGCCATTAAAGCATATTGAACTAATGACCCATGGATAATCAAAGTGTCTCATTCACTTAATGATGGATCCTTCATTCTAGTTCCTTTGAACATATTGCATTTGATTTTCCTTTTGGTAATAAAAAGTGGACATTAATTTTCTCAAATACTATAAAAACCCCTTTGAAGACCTACATTATAAAAATATTCTTTTTTTGTTTGTTTCGATTGTCTTAAAAGATTTTGTTAAAATAAGAATCATTATTTTCCCTAATTTGTTTTAAGAACCTGCTTCTTTTTCCTAGTATAGTTCAGTAATAGATAACTGCATTGCAAAATTTATCATATTTTAGTCCACTGCCACCGGCATTGAAATAGCAACTTCATGTCTGCATTCAAGGCAAAACACATCCCTGTTGAGCAAGATGTAAGAAAAATAGAAGTGTTTCTTTCAAATCCTTACTTTCAAAAACATTGTTCACTAGCAAAAATATTTGAGAATGGTTGCTGAATATGATGTTCGGAGATATTGATGGAACACCTGATGATAACCAAACAGAACTGCTCTTCTTCT